>JADRCD010226453.1:12853-30932 GCA_019843815.1 Montemys delectorum
GGGGGGTTTGGGGGTCTGATAGATATACACATCCTTCCATCTTCACAGGGGAGGGGGCCTTATCATGCCTGCAAAGTTTAGCCCAAAAGTAGTGTAAAAAGAATGCAAAAGGGGCTGGCGAGATGGCTCAGAGGTTAAGAGCACTGACTGCTCTTCTGAAGTCCTGAGTTCAGATCCCAGCAACCACATGGTGGCTCACAACCACCCATAATGAGATCTGATGCCCTCTTCTGGTGCATCTGAAGACAGCTACAGTGAATTACACCAGAGTGAGCAGGGCTGGCAGAGGTCCTGAGTTCAATTCCCAGCAGCCTCACGCATGATAGATCATGGCCACCTGTACAGCTACAGTGTACTTATACACATAAAATAAATAAAATAAATCTTTAAAAAAAAGGACACAAAATAGTAAGAGCCAACAATCTTGTCGAAAGTCCCTGGATCCATGTGAGGCAGCAGAGAAAAGCCAACAGATTCCCAAAGTCAACATCATAAGCCAATATTCCTTGGCTACAATGTTGAAAACTAAGATGATAGCAAAAAGAAAAAGAAAAAGAAAAAAAAAGGTTACTTTTAAAGAATGCACTCTATAGAAATGAACGGTGACAGGCAGTTCAAGGGTCACCAAGAGTTAAAACATTCCATTAGGGGAAGCCAGGGAAATACAACATTACTGCATGTATGAAAATGTTAATGAAATCAGCTCCAAAATGAATTCTGAGAAAAATGTAGAGATGTAAATGATTATTATTGTACTATGATGTAATAAATAGTAAGCAAAAGTCAGGAGTGGTCACACACGAGCCCTGTAATCCTAGGACTCCAACGGCTAAGGCGGAAGGATCCCTAGGAGTTGAAGGCCAGCTTGGGCCATGCAGTGAGTTCAAAGCTGTGTGGGCTATGTAGGGAGACCTTGTATAAAAGAAAAATCACTTAAAAAATTTTAAAGTCAAATGAAGACTTTAAAAAAGAGCCTCAATGGGGAAAAGTCCTGGCTCTGCAAGCCTGACAACCCTAGTTCAATTCCTATAGGAAAGGTGGAGGGAGAGAACAATACCACGAGGCTGACTTCTGACCTCCACATTCATGCTGTGGACTTGTTCTTAGCCACTACCACCCCCCACCCCCGCCATCTTCCAGCATTCCTCCACCTATGGCAGGGGGGCGGTGTGTGCATTTAAAACTATAAAAAAAAAATCAAACTAACTGATGCATTAAATACAATAACATGGATAGGAAAGTTCAAAAGCACTTTCTCTCTCTCTCTCCCATCTTTCTCTCAGGTTCCCAGTGAGCCTCTCCTTCTGTCCTTTCTGTTCTTTTCTGTCCCCTCCTTCTCTGCCCTCATGGCTCTGCTCCCTGTCTGTCTGCCTCTACCTTTCCCCTCCTCCCAAATAAAGTGGTTCGTCCCACTACCTGGGAGCCGTCACCCTGTTCTGCACAGTTCCAGGAAAGCCAGGGCTACACAGAGAAACCTTGTCTGGGGTGGGGAGTCGGGAGACAGGCATGATTCTGAAGAGTCTAATCTAGAAATCTAGAGAGAGAGAGAGAGAGAGAGAGAGAGAGAGAGAGAGAACAAAACATCAACTATAAAACCAGTAAGTAAGTTAGAGCATCAAGTTAACATGTAAATAATATACAGTGCACTGTGCATAGGGCTGCACGCCTTTAATCCCCATGTCCAGATACAGGCAGGGCAAGTATATCTCTGCAAACGTGAAGCTGGTCTGTCTTCATTATGAGACCTTGCCTCAAAAGAGCAAGGAAAAGAAGGGAGGTTGGTAGGTAGGAAGGAGAGGCACAGAAGGCCTCTGCAAAGCGCTCACCAGCTTTGCCTAGCTGTACAGAACACATTAAAGGCTGTCATAAAACCAACACTTCAACCTGTCGAGGGAGAAGACATCATTTGATGTTGAAAAGCTTTTGATGAAGAGTCACTTCTTCTTTCCCTCCTCCTCCTCCTTCCCCTACTTCTCATTATTCTGAGA
Organism: Montemys delectorum; assembly: GCA_019843815.1. Taxonomy (NCBI): domain Eukaryota; kingdom Metazoa; phylum Chordata; class Mammalia; order Rodentia; family Muridae; genus Montemys; species Montemys delectorum. Next base: position 14,842 of record JADRCD010226453.1, read on the forward strand.
CAGAGTCTTATTAGGTAGTCCAGGCTGGTGTCAAGCGTATGATCCTCCCATCTGGGTATGCACCCACCATCCTAGCCCACACTTAATTCTGAGATCTCCTCTCCCATGAAGAGGCCCTTCCCTAGGCAAGCGTGTGCTTCCTTGTAGTGCCTGAAACCATTCCATCAGCCAGCAAGGGACCCTCCGAAGGCCCAGCTGCCTTCAGGACGGTGGTTGCTGCCTTTGGTGACAGAGCTCAAGATCCCCAAAAACAGATGGCAGGGACTTTCTGCCGTGGCCAGAAGCTGCTCCCCAGACTGCAGAAAGTCTAGCTCAGTCCAGCCCCATCAGGCATTGAGTGAACAGTTAGGGCTGGCTACCCGGGCAGCCTGTCTGCACAGAAGGTCTCCACTCCAGTGCAGGAGAACGCAGCCCACCCAGCATATCGATGGTGTTCAGACAAGCCAGGGAGATGCCCGGTGCTGTAGGAGGCAGCAGGTAACGGGGCACTTTCCCATGGATTCTGGGCAGAGGTGTGAGAGAGTCTTGCGAATCGTTGGACTAAAGCACTTCGACACTTTCCTAGACTAGGGAAGTGTTTGCAGAACCAGTGGGATCTGAGCCAGCTGTCTTTCTGAGAGTCACACGAAGTGGCTGGCCCATTGGGATGTGCGGGGGTGGGGGGTGGGGGGGAGGGAAAAGAAGGATACTCCACAAGTGATCCCTGACTGTGTTGTGCCTCTCAGAGAGGAGCTGAGTGTTAAGAGGTCTCTATGCTTTACCAGCCTGCGAGTTCCCACAACCAAGTGGCTGGCAGATGAGTATTTTAAGATGATGTTACTCAGAGCCGTATAAAAGAGACTTCTGACACTGGAGCAAAGCCACTTCCCAGGAAGTACGAGGATGTTATTCAAGACATGGCAGCACGTGTGAGGTTGCTAAGACCCTGGGGTCAGCAACCAGCCACAGCGCTCCAGGCCTAGCACAGAACCTCTGCAGTCTGAAGTCACTTCCCTCACTTGTGCACACAGGACACTCGCTGACCACTGCTGGGCATCTCTTCTCTCTCAAAACCGAAAACTGGAATGAAGATGGGAGAAGGAATTCTGGCAGGGTTCCAGTGGCAAGGAGGAGACTCCCTGCTGCCTCATGGATGCCCCACCCAATGCATGCAAGAAGCACTCAGAGGCCCAGAGAACAATGATAAAAATGGCAGCTGAGATTCCAGTGCCCGCCAGAGGGCACTACTCGCTACGGCCTTCAAACCTAGGCAGAGGAGCCCTGGGGAAGCCTGGGGTTTCCCTGTGAGCACCTGGTCTGCAGAAATGAGTCCTCAACTCACCAACCTATTGGAGATGCAGCCCACACTCTGCACACTCAGAGCTGGGACTCTCTCTTTGATCCCAGGAGAAGGAAGATCTGAGGGTAGGGGTGGAGGTGAGGGGACATCCGGAACGTGTTTCTCAGAGGGGCAGTTTGACACATCTGTGGGCCACATTGTTTGGAGAAGGCTGTCTCTTCTTCATGGGGCCCGGGCTTGCTCCGTTAACAGAGTTTGCTGTCATCCATCTCCGCAAGCGATGTCATCTGCGTGACTGCCGATGGAGTGCTGGGATCGCCACTCCTACATGGTCATCTGGGATAATGGTCCCAGAGCTAAGACGAAATGCCACTGAACAGAGCCCGTGAGAGCCTCCACTGTCCTCACAGAGAGAGATGCCCAGCCAAGGGGACTGCTACAATCCAGAGAGCCTGCGTTTTGTTCATAACGTTTCTGGGGATTGAGACGTAGCTTGTGGGAGAGCGTGGTACAGTAATGCCACACTCCAACCCAAACCCAGGCCTGGGGCTCCTCTGGCTAACGGGTGGTCATAGCTTAAATATTCGCTCCTCTCCTGAACCTTGATGACCTCTCAGGCTTCCCCAGCCAAGGCCAACCTGCAGAGAAAGTAGGCTCCATGGCAACCGGAGATGTGGAACAAGGTAGATGCCGGGATCCAGGAGGGCTGCCGAGGCATGGGACAGGTCAGGCCAAGTCCCCACCACTTGGAATCCGTGGACACCTCATGTTAACTAAAGGCATATGGAATGAGGCTTTATGTTACAGTCCCTATGGCTGGCCTGTGCACACATCATATGCCTGAGATGGCTGAAGGCTTGCTCACTTTTCGGAGGGCAGGAAACCATGGTGTCCTGCGAAGACCATGGGCTCACTCTTCGCCTAGCCTTATGACAGTGGGTACATATGTCCCCTCTACAGACCAGGGTACTTGGTGAGGAGCCCTGTAGAGAGATCATAGAGGGCGAATGCAGAGCTGGATGAGCCAGATGACTTCTTCTCTCCCATCCCTGCGGCTCCTCCTTCTTCTGTCCCCTGAGAAGCCTCCTCTGTCCTGGCGCCCTATCCCCCTGTCTTTCTTTCTCCACCATTCCCACTCTTCAGGCTCCAGGCCAGAGAGGAGTCTGGGCACCTCTGCCAGGCTGGGAGGAAGAGAGGCTTCTAAATCCATCACTGGCCCCACATGCAGCTGGCTCTGGCACAGATGCAGCCCATCGCTGCCAAGCCAGCTCCCCACGGAGAGGCCCCACCAGGAGGGTGGGCACAATGCCCCGTTCTGAGAACAGGCCTGGTCAGGCACCAGCTCCTGGGGCTGGGAGATGAAGCAGTGTTAGCACTCAGCAAGCATCCGAAGCAAAGTCACAGGACTTCTTTGCCAGCGCTGGCATCAGGTTCTGGACGGGGAGGGTGGCGGTGGGGGGGTTGTTCTATGCCAGTGAGCCCAGCCCTGGGGGCTGAGGATGCAGGGCACAGTGGCTGACCACTGAGGCACAGGGAACATGCGGGTTGAGGGTGATCTACCAGAGAGCTCCTGGGACTCCCTCGTGGGGACCCTCTGTCTAGCCAACAAAGGCTGACCTTGACTCCAGCTGAGTGGGGGTAGGGGGCAGGGTCTATACTCAGGCAGGGTGAGGCCCATCATCTCCCACACTCCTGGGGACATGCGTGTGTCCAAGCCTGGGATTAGGCGTGACAGCCGGGATGCTATATTTGGACGCTGCCATCCAGGGTTGCTGTTGTCCTTACGAAGCACGCAACGGTGGCTGGAAGGGGGGGGGCTGTCTCCTCCAGTCTACCCTCCTTCCCAGCTTCCAGGCAGCCATCCAAAGCCTGCCTCTCCCCATCTCTTTCTTCCCAAGAAACTGTGATTCTTCCGGCAGCCAGTGGATTTACAGGGCCTATCTGCAGGGCTTCCTGAATGTGTCCTTGAGCTGTCCTCCCTGCTGTACCCCAGCACGGGACAACCTATCACACAGGTCACCGACTCACTGGGCCGTGTATGTCCCTCCTGTCTCAGCTCAACCTCTTTCAGGGGATTAGAGAAAGGGAAGGATCTGGCACATTCTACCCCTTTAGGGTCCACTCTCAGTGTGACTTTGTGATGGCAAGTAACGATTCCCAAAACCTCAGAGTTTGCAGCTTTAAATGTGTCTAGGCAGTTGCCAGCAGCGTGTACTGACAACCTCCACTGAGGACCCCTGCTTCCTGGGTATCCCCCGTCTCTGGCTTGATGCTACTTGTGATGCAGCCTTCTCCCTCTTGCTAACTTGTGGGTCCCTGAGACCTGCTAGCAGGCGAGACCATTTGTCCCAGGACTTGGCATCGAATTGGCTGCCACGGAGGTAAGAAGCATCCATTGTCAGGTGTGTAGGGTGCCAGACCAGTGTGAAGGACATAAAGAAAGGACTTGCCTGGGCTCTAATCTGAGAACATAAACTCAGTCCAGGAGCTTGGGCAACCCCAGGGAGGACAGGGTGTACATCAAGAGTTGTCAGTCTAAGGCGAGAACGGAAACATGGAGGCAGGAACCTACCAGTGCTCGCTGTCCCTGCAGGAGCCCTGACTACCTGGATGGAGGGACTGTCCTTGACTCCGGGTGAAATCTGGGACATGAGACAGAGTTGTGCCTGAGAGAAATGGGAAGGGACTTGAAGTTAAAGCCCCTAAAGGAAGGGACAGTGGCTGTGGGCTTCTCTGTGGCCTTTAACTTCCTGTTTTGACCTTGCTCCATGCGGGAGGCTGGTGGCAGGAGCTGGATGCTGGTTAGGAGTGATGGAGTCCATTCCCCCTGCTATTGGGTCAGATCTCAAGGAAGAACATGGGTCCCTCAAAGGGGATAGGGCAAAGAGGGCTCTGCCTTGCTTAGTCCTTGGTGGCTAGCACTCCTGGCCACCTGCCTGCCACATCCCTAGCAAGTATCTACTGAACCGAGTCAATCATTTGTCTCTAAAGCCCTGTCTCAAATACTTAGACCCTTACCTAATTTGTCAGCGGATACCCACTCCACACAGGGTCATAGCCATGCCGCACTGGCATCTCAGCTCCTGCAAAGGTCTCTGTGTGTTCAGCCTTTGAACATGCTAGGCACAGTGGGCAGTTACTGTCCCCACTGGAAGGGAGAAGCTGTCGGCTTCAGGGAATGTCTCCATTATTCAAAACCATCCTGGTTGTAAGCCTGAGTCATAGAATAGCTGCTATGTACCAAAACCTACAGAGTCTCAGACTCACCTGGCTTGGGGGATTTACTCGCACCCAGGGCCAGCTCTGGAAGGGGACTCAGGTCTCCTTCTTCTTTATCCATAAGTGGCCTCTCTGCAGGTACTAGGCTCTGCTTGCACCTCCTGCCTGGCCGCATCTCCAGGGAGGAGCCTTTTAAAATGCTGCCACCCCTTGGGTCCTGGAGTCATAAAGACCAGGCAGAGCTTCCACTGTGTCTGCCCCAGGTGGCCAGGCCTGGTTCCATGTAACAGCAATGGTGGCACTCAGGTCTGCTGAGGGCAACTATCCTCAGACCTAGGGAGTGGCAAAGGTCAGCTCCTGGCACCATGGTGTCAGCTGACAGTCATTGCAACATCCAACCAGGAAATGTTTTCTACAAAGTGAAAGGCCAGAAGGCAAAACAGACCATCTGGAAGGATGCAGCTAGAGAGAGGGCGTAGCAGCTAGGAGTGAAAAAGAGTGACCATGTGGTCAGAGGATGAGTGGGGCACAGTCCCTGCAAATGAGGGAGAGGTGGAAAAAGGTGTTAGATTTGCAGAGTCCAGCGCTGAGTGAGTGATAGCAGTGTGAAGACGCTATCCGTCCACCAAGGACGAGACCTAGGTGCTGCTATATATATGGGGAGCTGATGTTGCCATAGTTGAAGGGAAGCCACCATCATAAGGGCTTCACCAAGACTTTAAGCTGAAAGTCAGACTTCAGCCACATATCCATCAATCAGCCAGTCAATCAACTGTAATTGCTCCGCCTTCTCAGCTAACCTTGACCCCAAAGACAATGGAACCCAGTGAGAGCAACTTCAGAGAACGTGCAGGCTTGTTACCCTGCCAAGTTGCCATACACAAAGGCGTCAGGAAGCACCTTAGGCAATCTGAGTTCTGTGAATGTCTTAAACGCACAGCTTATTTCTAATGACGGATTGAATTTGAAGAATCTGTACCGAAGGGAATGAGGGCGTTAGAAAATAATAAGACACGTGTAAATTAACAGCCCATCTGCAAAGCAAACAAAAGCCAGATCAGAGCCAGGGTTGCCAGGATGAGACGCCAACTCACCAATGATGAAACCGTCCAAGAGAGACACAGTAAAAGAAAGTCAAACCAAACTGAGAACACAGAGGGAGGGGAGGGTTTTAGAACATATAACTGCAGGCAGAGAGGAGTGAGTGGGAGGGGAAAGAGAGATGGAGAGAGAGAGGGAGGGAGGGAGGGAGGGAGGGAGGGAGGGAGGGAGGGAGGGAGGGAGGAGGAAGTGGGGGGGGGAATCAGAGATTGCTGCTTTCATGGAGAGGGACCCAACTTGTATGGATTGACAAGAAAATAAACACGGGCATACAAATGCACGTTTCCCACATCTCAGTTGGTTGGGTGAAAAATAACTTGTCAACATTACAGTCTCACTTAAGAAGAGAAAACATACCTCAACAATAGGGGGAGAAACAGTGTAGAAAGGGAGGGAAACACCTAAGAAGACAAAAGCTGGAGTGCCTGAGGGAGCAAAGAGCACACATTCCTCTCCTCACCAGTGCCTTTGAAGGAGGCTCGTTGCCATCCACCATGGCACAGCAACTGTGCAGGAGACGTTCTGAAAACAGGAATACAGAGGACCATCAAAGAGCCAGCAGCTGCAATGTGGCTGCCACTGTCAGTAGGAGACTAAACGTCACCCGAAGCCGAAGCTACGAGATCCTGCGATAAGGAGAGTTAGGCGGCAGCCTTGACAGCAGCAGGTCACACCGTGGTGTGCCCAGAACAGAGCAGGAATGCGCATGCAGACGCCTGACAGGAAAGTAAGACAGAAAATGATTTTTAAAAGTATTAGAATTGAAGACTCTAATATCCAGCATTACGTCCAGAAGACGGAGCTGCCCGAGAATTAAGAATAGAAAGTAGACTTCACAGTTAAGTGTTTCCACAAATCTTCAGGTGGGAGGTCACAATGAACCTCAAGAGAAACACAAATGCTGAGCCTATCTGCTCTGTCTCCTCTCTGTATAGCAGGAGATGAACCTAAGAGAGTGAGAGCCCGTGGGCTGGGGTGTGGCTCAGAGCTAGAGAGCTTGAGGCAGTCCTGGGTTCAATGGAAACAACTAGACAGGAGAGCATTAGAAACCGGAATCTATGAGGATCAAGATACATATGCCTGGGGCTGGAGGCATGGCTCAGCGGTTAAGAGCACAATCTGTTCTTTCAGAGGACCTGAGTTCAATTCCCAGCAACCACATGGTGGCTCACAACCATCTATACTGGGATCTGATGCCCTCTTCTGGCATGCAAGTGTACATGCAGATAGAGCACTAATATACATTAAATAAATGATTTTTTAAAAAAAGATACACATGCCTTAGGAAAGTCAGGAAGATAGTAAACATACTAAAGGACAGTCAAGGAGACTTCATAAAGAAAATATGACAGTACCAACCAATCAAAACAAAAGAAGGGGAAAAAAGAAAGAGAAACATCATAGCTTTAAATGCCTTTACTATTACTTAAAAATAAGAAACTATAAACTGAAGGGGGAAACTAAATCTTAGGGAAAAAAAACCCAAAAGAAATCTTTTAAAATCCTACATGTGGTTGATGCACATGAATGGTCACGTGTACACATGTATGTCTGCACAGTGTGGAGACCACACATAGATGTCCGGTGTCTTCCTCTCTTACGGTCCACCCTAGAGGCTTGGTGATGGACTCGTGCAAGCCCTTGCGCAGTCGTCCTCACACTAAGTTCTTTTCCACCCACCGCTCCAAGTCAACTGTGTCTATTCTGCCAGGTAAATGTGCTCCTGATCCTACAAGGGATAGGAGGACGACATCCAAGGACGACACCCAGGAGCTGTGGCCAGTGGAGCATATGCTGGCTTTGTTGGAAGTGGCACATACCAACCACTTCAAGAGGTGAGGGGACTGATGAGCAGAAACGATGGCTCACTGGGTAAAGTGTTTAAATCCAAAAAGTCCCTTAAGAGAAAACAAAGCTTCAAAATATAGCCAGGGAAGGCTGCTGCTGAGTGATGCCATGCTGGGAGCCACCCACAGAAAGTGGGTAGGGTTCCTTCCTGCGTACCCATGAGAAAGGCCCACCAACTGAGTAATGGATGAGGTGAGAGATTCTGAAGTCTGACCCGAGGAAGGGTGGGGTGACAGAAGCATGTGGAAAGGACACTAGCTATATCATCTCTGCCCACCCAGCTATCTCCCACAACACACAAGAGGCAGCACCAGGTGCACGTGTTCATCTTGCTCACCACAGAGCCTCAGAAGGCAGCCCTGGAGGAGGCTCACGGAAGCTCAGTGTGAGCACCCAGCTGTTTCAGTCTGCAGAGCCTGGATGGCTCAGGAGCTTTTCTGGGCCAGGGCCAGGGCCAGGAAACTGTGTGTCCACGGGGAAGTGGTATCTAGTTACATCGATGGATACATTTCACCTGCTTGCCTTCCACATGGTGGGAACTGTTTTTGTGGTGTCCCCAGTCTGAACTTTTACTTTTGGACACATTGTGAGGCAGCACCCGGCCTCTGAGGTTTTAAAACAGGGCGGATGGAAAAGACAACAGCCCTGGAATGGCCGCCATGCCTGTAGGGTGCTAGCTGTAGCCCCCATAAGGAAGATGCCCAGGAATTGGGACAAAGGGGAGCCAAGAGCGATTCAGTGGCTACTGGGCATAAAGGAGTGGCCGTCAGCACCCCCTTCTATAAAACCTCTCTGGGGGCTGAGGAAGGAAATACGGTTCCCCTCCCTGCCTTCCTATCCCAGCAGGCCAGCTCCACAGATCTTTGGCTCGGGAATCTTTGATGAAACTCCCCTTGGGGGCAGGCATTCAGTGTTCAGCGAGCGGATCTCAACTGAAATGCCATTGCCATTCCTGCAAACTCTCAAAATGAAGACAGCTCCTTCAGTGTGTGGAGTATGGCGAGAGAGGCAGTTGCTGACAGGGTAAAGATGGCCCTGGGGGGAATGGGTGGGCAGACTGTGAGCGGCTGACCTCACCTTGGCACTAGTGTTTTATGCTCTGTAACACACCACCAGCTATTTCTACAGCTCCAACTAGTTGTCACCTTGGAGGCAGGTCAGGGTTTTTTTGTTTTTTGTTTTTAACAACCTTTACTTGCTAAAGCGAAGGAAGCACAGTCAGAAAGAGAAGAATATGGTGGTGGACAGGGAGTAGCCTTGGCCCAGGCAGTGCCTGCTTTAGATCCTACAACACTTGACCTCCAAGGGTACCCAGCCATTGGTCCTACTAGGCCAGGAAGCCTTCTATGTCATCTCCTGCCATCACACATGAGGTCATTAAGCCCATAGTCGCCAGACTCTGTACAAACGTGACCTCAGGACTCACTTGGCACTTGGCAAGTTCCAGGGTGGGTGCCTCTGTGCGTATACCTCCATGGTAAATGAGGTATCCTCACAGTACCAGGGTAGGGGGATGCAGGCCATTAGGTTGCCTCCTGTGCCGGGCTTCTGGCAACATGGCTGCCCTATAGAGTATGGAGGGAAAGTATAGCTCACTAGTCTACGAAGCAGGCAAGCAGAACATGGACCCAGAGAAGCTTGTCCCTGCCTGCTGCTCGATCACCATTTTAGAACCTTTGGAAATCTTAGAAGCAGTTTTGCTCTCAGCTCCTGTTGGAATTCCAAACATAGGCAACTCCTCCGGACGACTGGAAGCTGAGAGAGTTTCCGGCCTCAACTCTTGCCCTGGACACACAAAGGAGACTGTGTGCTCCAGCCATGGCGAGGCAGCCATCAGGCCTAAGCAAGACAAACGAGTCATCGCACCCTGCCTGAATCAATTATTTTAAATAGGTATGGTAGTTCCTACTCAGATCACAGGACTCTGGATAGTCTTGCACAGCAGCTCTTAGACATTTGTCCTTTTTGTTAACCGATGGCACGGCCACCTTTACTTCTGGGGTCCCAGGAAGTCCTACCCATCACTCCACAGTTCCTGGGAGAATCTTCATGGCTCAGATTGAGGTCAGAAAGTTAGAGCTACAGCCCTGGGAAGCAGTCTGGGGTCCTCAGCCTCACAAACTCTGACAAGTCCTTGGAGGACTGGGGCCCTGGAGTGCAGGACAGGGTAAGATACTGTGAGCGCTGGGGCAGATGGAGCCTGCATCTACAAGTGCTAACAGCTTAATGCAGAGAGCAGACACCTTGCAGGACACAAAGGTAAACAGGGCTCTGGGGAGCTAGTAAATCCAGGTGACTGAGCCATGGCAGGTGGTGGCCCTGCCTAGATTGGCATCTTTCTGCCTTTAACATCTTTCTCCTGCCTAAGTTGACATCTCAGAGCCTGAAGCTGTTAGCCAACTGTGCTGGTTGGCTCTTTTGTCAGTTTGAAACTAGGTCATCTGGGAAGACAGAACCATAACTGAGAAAATGCCTCCATCAGATTGGCCCATAGGCAGGCCTGTGGGGGAACTTTCTTGATTAGTGATTGATAGGGGGCCCAGGCCACTGTGGGTGATGTCAACCTGGGCAGGAAGACCTGGGAGGCATAAGAAAGCAAACCGGGAAAGCCACAAGAGGGCAAACCATTCTGCCACGGCCCCTGCTTCCAGGTTCCAGCCTTGGTTGAATTCCTGCGCTGACTTTCCTGGACGATGGACTATACACTATAAATTGAAATAAACTCTTTCCTCTCTGGGTTGCTTCCAGTTTTGCTCTTTATTATAGCAACAGAAAAGCAAAATAGGACACCAACTTAGTATTTCTCGTGAGGTGAGAAACCAGCCAGTTTCTTTGAAAAATTGCCAACAGTATCACATAATCTAGCCATTCTATTTCTCATTTATATAGAAATAAGGTTCACCTGTGCTCACACATTCTCTGAAGCACTAGTCACAGCAGCTGAGAAGCAGAAAGAAGCTAACTGTCCATCACTGGGCAACTGAGTAAATTCAACATCTCTCTCTCTCTCTCTCTCTCTCTCTCTCTCTCTCTCTCTCTCTCTCTCACACACACACACACACACACACACACACACACACACACACAGGGATTTCTGGGCTGCGGTGCTATAAATGCCCCTCTGCCTGTGTCAATTCTGCATTGTGCTGCCCTGCAGCAGCCTCAGCCTCCAGGCCTGCTTTCCTGCCTGCGTGGCCCTCTGCTTCTGTTCCCCTCTGATTTTAGAGTGACTGTTCTGAGCAGGCTAACTAGGATCAGGCGTTGTTAGAGGTCCCAGCAGTACAAGCAGGGAAGGGAGAGTTGAGATATCCAAAGTGGATCAGAGCCCAGTTGTGATTCGAGGGTCATAGCAGTCCACCTCCTACCTACAGGGCCCCACCCTGCCCCATCCCAGACAGCCCTAGTCCTTACAATGCCACAGTGGCCACAGTGACCTCCAGGAAGTAGGAAGGAGGCTGTTCTGTGTGGTATGCCACCGCCCACTTTCCGCTGTCCCAGAAATGAGGCACTGATTAGAAATGCAATGGCCTTTGCTGCCGTTTTCTTCCTAAAATAAACTTCCAAGCAACCATAAAATAATGCATACTAAGTAAGGCAAAGCACGGCCTACTGTCCCTGCATCGGGAAGAGCCCCTGAAGGATGTCTCTCTTACAGGGATACTCCACCAGAACTGCAGGCTTCAGGCTGCCCTGTGGACCAACCCACTTTCTCTGTCCAGCATCTTCGTGTAAAGATGTGCCTACCTGCACCCTAGAATTCTTTCTGAACGTTGTCTTCTTAGAGGCCCCTCCAAGTGCCTGTACCGTGTGCTGGTTTCTGCCTTTCTTGATCTTGACCTTAGAGTGCACCTCCTCTTACTGCCTTTGTCCACATTTCATACATTTGTTTTGTTTTGAGATGAGTCTCCCAGTAGCCCAAGCTGGCCTCAAACTCACTATATAGCTGAGGATGACTTTGAACTCCTAATCCTCCTTTGCACTTCCCAAGGGCTGGGATTATAGGCATGGACCGCAAGGATCGGTTTATACAATACTAGGAATAGAATCATACCTTGTGACTTTTTAATTTTTTCAAGTTAGGCTATTCCTATGTAGTATAGTATGGCTTTGAACTTGTGATCCTCCTTCCTTGACCTCTTGAGTGTTGGGATTACGGATGTTCCTCCATACCTGGCTTCCTTTGTTTCTCCATAAGTTTCTGCACAAGGGCACTTGTGATGTACTCACCAGTCATTTCTATTTGCAGAAGAAATATGTAGCCAGCCAGCCACAGACCTCTCTATCTGCACGCTTGTTTGCAGGCTCCCACACCCTCTCCATCAACCCATGTCATCTGGCATCTCGCCAGGCTCTTGAGGCTAGCCTCAAGTGGGTCATCTGGGGGTGGGACGGCATAGATAGCGTCTGGCCCCAATAGTGTTAGAAGCAGCTAGAGCTTCCAAGCTGTGATTGTCCTGGGCATGGGAGGCAAAGGCTAGTGCCAGGGCGGTGAACCAAATCCCCAGGGTTTCTCCTTGGAGCTTCTGAGGAATTAGATGCCCCTCGTTAGTCAGATTTGACAGTAGTTTATAGGACCCAAAGCACACACAGTGAGCTTTACACTAGTGGTTGTCGGAGAAGAGGCAAGGAGAAAACTTGTAGCTTTGAGGTGCTCATTCCATCTGCCCCTTTACTTCATTTAATTAGATTCGTCCAGTCATTTGGGGAGAGGGCTGATCCTCTTTCTAAGATGAGGCTACGAACACATGCACATGTGAGATGAAGTCCCTAGGGTTGGTTGATAGAAGAGGGGAAGCTGGGACTCAAACCCAGATGATGGGTGCCAGGACACAGGCTCAGATGCTCAATGTTAGGGAAAGTTGGGGCCCGAAGGGAGACAACTGAGACCTCAAGATATCCCCAGAGGAGCAGCCTCACTGTGTGCATCAGTGGGCATCGAGTCAGCATCCACACACCGAGGAGCTCAGAGCCATGACTAGAGATCCAGACATTTGGAAAACTCCCACTGAAGTGTTCAGGGACATTCCAAGCAAAGTTTGCTTAGGGGCCCAGAATAGCAAGTCCTGGCCAAATAAGGATAATTACTCAGTTACATGAGAACTGAAAATTAGGAAGTTAGAGCCAGAGCATGCTTCCTAACCATTTTGAGTCCTCTGGCTATCTCCACTTTCTTTTAGCAGAGGCATGTCCAACTTCCAAGGGGAATCCTTTTATCTCATCCGAACTGACAGAGCATACACAATTGTTACTCAGCTGTCACTTCTGCATAAACAAATGGATCCAATAGGCAGCCATCCCTGCACCACAGATATTTTTAGGCATAGGTGACTTCAGTCTAGAAGGCTAATATATCAAAAGATAGAGTCCTGGTCCCAGAATAGCAGGCCACACATTCAGCCCCAAACAGCCTAAGAGCGTGCGTAGTCTGTGATGACCTGGCTTCCAGAGTCAGGGACTCCTAACTGTTCTGGTTAGCCGAGAAAGAGAAGGCACCTCCTGTCAGAGACACCCCCAGGCTACAGGGGACATTGTTCTGGGTGCTCTGTCTCCAAAACCATCTACACCACCAGTGCTCGGTTAACCAGTGTCGATCCCAAATGTGGCCTTTGTCTTTAAAGAAGACATTAAATACTTGCTGTGTTGGATGGAGTCTTTCATGATGAGATCCAGGCCGTCTCAACTTCTTACAGCTTTTCCCATGTGGGTTTTCTAACGGGAACCATGGGTCTTTTGCTTACTCAGAAAGACCATGCACCCCAGTGCCAGTGAGCAGTGGGGGCGGTCCACTTTCTCCTTTCCTGAATCTCATCCGCATCACCACTGGTGTGGGCTGGGAGATTCTCTGGACAGGGTGCCTGACACAAAGGCAGCTGGAGGTGGGGGAGGCCTGAGACAAACTGGCCTAGCAGTTTAGAGGCCTCATGATACACTGAGTGGGGGAACGCCTGGCTTAGGAAAGCCTCCACTGTCGACCAAAGAGCCTCTCAAATGCCCTAAGGGTCCCTCTCAAATGCCCTAAGGGTCCCTCTCAAATGCCCTGAGGGTCCCCTCAGAGCTGATATATGGCCTTTGCTCCATTGACAGACTTTCTAGATTAAAGTAAAAAAAAGATAGTTTTAATTTCTTCGCCACCATTTGGGGCTTTTCACTGTTTTGTACGGCTCCAGAGTCGTCCTTGGTCTATCTTTCCATTGAAGAACTTTCTTTAACCTTCCTTAAAGTGCAGGCCCGCTGACTCTGAGCTGCTTTTGCTGTTTAAAATGAAAATGTATCTGAAGGAGGTTGAGTGTTGGCTTCTGGACTGCCAGCAGTGTGACTTCCTTGGCCCACGGTCTCTGGCCTGCCCAGCCTTGGAGGGAAGTCACCAAGAGTCCCCAGAGGCACTCTTAGCCCTCTGTGTGTTTAGGACTGAGACTCTCCGTCATTTAGGCTTTGATATGTGTTTGGTAGTCTCTGTCTATCTGTTGGTTGCTGCTGCTTTGTTTTTAATCCTTTTTGGGGTTCTCTGACCCTAAGTGTTTTTATTTAATGTCTTTCATTAAATTGGGACAAGCCTCTGGCTATTATCTTTTCAAACATCTCTTCTGCTGCATCCCACTCCTGCTTCTGGGACGGACGGACAAGTTGGAATTTATTGAACGTGACGGTACAATATGCCCACAGCTCTCAGATCCATCTGTAATGCCTTCCCTTCGTTTCCTTGGTGTCTTTCGGTTTGTATAAGTTCTCCTAACTTGTCCTCCATCTCGCCGACCCCTCCACTTGCCCTGCAGTACAGCAGGAGAGTGGCTTTTTAAAAACAAGATTTGTGCCAGGCAGTGGTAGCACGTGCCTTTAATCCCAGCACTTGGGTGGCAGAGGCAGGTGGATTTCTGAGTTCGAGGTCAGCCTGGTCTACAGAGTGAGTTCCAGGACAGCCAGGGCTACACAGAGAAACCCTGTCTCCAAAAAAAAAAAAAAGAAAAGAAAAAAGAAAAGAAAAGAAACAAACAAAAAACCCACCACCAACAAAAAACAAGATTTGTTCATTTTATTCTATCTGACTGTTTTTTCTGCCTGTGTGTATGTTATGTGTGCCTGGTGCCCCAATAAATAACAATACTGAACTACCATGTGGGGGATGGGAGTTGAGTCCCAGTCCTCTGAAAAAGCAGCGAGGACTCAAAAGTATGCTCTTTGATGCTTTCTAATCCCAGTACTCTTTCTTGCTATGGCTTCCTCCTCCTCTTCCTCTTCCTCCCTTCTTCCTCCTGTTTCTCCCCCTGCCCAGTCTTAAGACAGGGTCTCCCTATGTATTCTAGGCTGAACCGAGGCTCTAGACCCTCCCTCCTTTGCTTTGTAAGTGCTGGGATGACAACTCTGTGCACCACACCCAGACCCTCTGCACTCTGTAGGCCTCCAGCACTGACGAAGCCCCCATCTGTTTATGTGTAGTCCCTTCCTTTCTTAGTAGACCATTATCATCATCGGAAAGCCCCCTGCCTAGCCTTACCATGATGAAACCTAAGGTAGGCTGGTTACCCCGCAGTTTCAAGGGTTGTGACAAGGAACCAATGACACACAGCAATGGTAGGGTATGTTCAGAAGCACATGCTGCCATCAACAGAGAGAAAGCCAGAGAGGTTGGTGGACTAAGCTCAGGCTCTCATGAGACTACCCTAATCCCTGACCCGAGATGATTCCATAAGGCCCTACCTCCCAGAAGTTAGTTCCAGCTCCAAATAGCATGATAGCCCAGCACTGATAGTTGCAGTCCAGGTCATCTTCCTTTTGGTTCTTGCTGTTTTCAGGCAGAGTTTCACTGTTTTCAACCCACTGTTGAGTGTTCATGTGTGGCAGAGGCCAAGTAAAAAGAATTGGCATATAGAAGCAGGCTAGGTGGGGTTCCAGTCAGTCTGTCAAGAGTTGAGATGGGTTAAGGATTTTCTGTTGCTATGGTCAGCATCCCACAGGGTTTAGATCCCCCTACAGATAACTGTCACTGCAGTGTTCAGGAAACAGGCCCAGAAAGACAAGTCCCTCAGCCTCCAACTATCCCCTATTGTCCTGTGGTACCATTCCTGTGGAGCCGCTTACAAACATCTACTCACCCCAGATAGAAAAACAAAGTCAGACCACAATAGGGCTCTCTCCAAACTCCAATTTGGTGGGGAGAAAAAGTTTATTGGGGTTACATGCAGGAATCCGGAATGAAGGTTACTTCAAGAGCATAGATGAGTCAGAGGCAGCTGCATTATCAGAAGCCCACCCAGTGTCGGTGCTGACTCATGACGTCTGCAACCTTGGAGCTCACTGTGTGACTCAGAAGCAGCTTGACAGGCCAGGGAGGGACTTCTAGATGGTTTGGCTGATCTGAGGCTGGGCTGTCTCCTCAGCAGGCTTTATAGCTCATGTAAGCTAGGGGACAGAGAGACCTAGTGTGTCTGGCCAGTTTCAAGGACTTCCTGTGTCCTAATTAGTCTGCCTTTAGAACTTCCTCTGTCTGTCTGTCGTCCGTCCATCCATCCATCCATCCATCCATCTATCATCTATCTATCTATCTATCTATCTACTCATCCATCTATCCATCCATATATCTGTCTCTGTCTCTGTCTCTGTCTCTATCTCTATCTCTATCTCTATCTCTATCTCTATCTCTATCTCT
>JADRCD010226455.1:2155-26358 GCA_019843815.1 Montemys delectorum
TTTACATTTACATTTACATTTACATTTACATTTACATTTACATTTACAGATTTACATTCTGGCTGGCTGGGGGGAGTGATCCAGGGTCCTCCTAGTTCTTTTGAGTTCTCAGAGCTGCACAGATGTTGGCTAATATAGTAAGGTGTGAGACACGTAGCTGAGGAGGACAGGCAGCCTATCTCCTACCCTTTGGTAAGCAGGTCATGGAAGTTTGCCAGACTAGGGAAGGGGAAAGGTGGGGGAAGGAGGCCTCACTTCTGTGAGGAGGATCCTGACCCATCCAGGTCGCTATTCCATATTTCTCTCTCAGGGTCCTCCACCTTTACTTTCTCTGGCTCCTGGGCTGGGCCTTGGTCACATGGGGCAACAGATCCTCCATCTTGGCTTTCACCACTGTACACACACCTGTTAGCCATCTCTGGAGTCTCAGCTATTACTGAGCCCACCCTGCCAGGACTGGTGTCTGTCTAGATGTAGCTGGTTACCCGGGTAACAGGAACTAGATTATGAGCTGCGCAGCCTGCCACATGTTGCTGTTCTTGAGGGCTGG
The DNA here is from genome assembly GCA_019843815.1 of Montemys delectorum. Taxonomy (NCBI): domain Eukaryota; kingdom Metazoa; phylum Chordata; class Mammalia; order Rodentia; family Muridae; genus Montemys; species Montemys delectorum. Next base: position 2,706 of record JADRCD010226455.1, read on the forward strand.
GCACTTGGGCCAGCTACAGAACAGATTTAACCTTCCCTCACCTGTGACCTCTGAGCCCCACAAGAGTGGGATGTCCCCCAGAGAGACACCCCTGCTGTGGGCTCTTTTGCCCAAAGGGGACCTCCAGCCCTTATGCAGGCAAGATGTTCTTTGTGTCTTCTGCCCCCCTCTGCCTAGGCTTTTGTCTTATGTGGCCCTTTGGAGGTCAGGGCCCACTACAGTTAATATATGCACTCTAGAGGGTGCCCCTGGTGGCCAGAGGAAGAGCACCTGCCATGGTTCCAACTCCTCCTTTCTGTCTGTATGCTCACACCCTCCCCTTTCCCTTTTCAGAAGTTGCTCTGGGCTTCTTGCCATGCGGGCGACACGCCTATGATAAATTTTGACTTCCATCAGTTTGCCAAAGGTAGGAAGCTAGAGAAATTGGAGAACCTGTTGAGACCTCAGTTACAACTACACTGGGAAGACCTGGGCGTGTTTGCGAAGGGCGAGAATGTAAGTCCACGGTGAGTCTTGATGGAGCTTCAAACTCCTGCTGGGGGAGCAGGGAGGAGCCTAGAGGCCTTGGGGGCTGTGGGCCCTGTAAGCTATGCACCTCAACAGGAGTCATTGCCCTCTGTGGCTGCCTGGCTACACTTGTGGTTTCCTGAATCATAAGCCCTGTGAGGTTAGTCAGCTGGAGTCTTGATCTTCTCTCCTCACTCCTCTGTAGTCAGAGACATTTGCTTTTGAATTTAGTGGGAAGATATCTGGGAAAAGGCATAACGTCTGAACATAAAGAACTGTGTTACAATACAACATTGAGCTCAAAGCTGGCAATGTAGCTCAGCTGGTAGATGCCTGCCTAGCATGCTAGTTCAGTCCCCCGCATCAAGCAAAACTAAGTCTGGTGGTACACAGCTGTACTCCCAGTGCTTAAGAAGGATAGGTAGAAGGATTAGAAGTTTAAGGTCATGGATTGTGAGTTCTAGGCTATGCTTAGCTATCCTGGACTACCCAAGACTCAGAAACAATACAGAACAACCACAAACACAACCAAACAACCAAACGAAACTCTGAGCTCAGGTGACGTGACTTAGCCATGCTGGGACAAGACCCATGAGGAGAGCTGGTACAAAGTCAAGGGACCCACAGCACTGGGCTAAGAGTTACCTTGTTCTGAATGGAGCATAAAGGAGAACCAGCTTCCTCCAACCACAGCTTGTGGTTGGAAGGGGAGCTCAAGTTTATGAGATCACTTCCTCACTAAAACTTCCTGGCACCCGAGAGTGTCCTCACAGCATACTCGCTTGGTTGCCATCCCAGACACATATGCAGAGCAGCAGCAACATTGTCCCCCCAGGAAACTGAGCAAGGTCATGCTCTGCCTTCTTGTCTCCACTCTTACTATAAAAGTATCTTTTCACGAGTTACTGCTATCACTTCCATGTTTTTGTGCTCCTCTTGGGTGATGTTTTTGTTTAATCTCACTGCCAAGGTGCTGCCTGGCTCTCTAAATACAAGACAACAGGGCTGTCCCCTACAGAGGAAACACATTCGATACCTACCTTCCTTTGGGCAAGAGTTGCATTATGGTTGACAGAGGGTCCATGTTAAGAAGCAACAGTAGGTGGGGGGGGGGTCACTCGACTTACAATGGTTTCGACTTAACAATGGTTTTACTATCTGATAAAACCATTTTATGTCAAACCCCTATACAATTAAAAAACAAAAGGTTGCACTGTTGCTCCATCCTAAGTTTTCCTGCCTGTGTATGTTTGCCAGTGTGTGTCTTTAAACAAAAACAATGCAAAGCAAAGTCACTAATTGACCAGCTGATGTGGAGTTAGAGACTCAGGGCTTCATTCACCAGGAGTGAGGCTTTAGTAGTGGGTTACAAAGTATCTGTAAAATGCTGTAAAATAACATTGTATTCATTGTAGATAGTGGGATCAGCTGTACTTACAATGACCTGGGGGGGTGGGGAGGGTGCTGAGAGTGTGTTCTCTGCCTGCCTGTCCTTTCTGCAGTACAGGATCTCTTGTGATGGGGCTTCTGATGAGCTACTAGGGAGGAGGCGAGGGCTCTTCTTTTGGAGTAAGTTTCTTTGGAGTAGACCTAGATCACTGTGCGGTAGTTATTGCTCTTGCAAAGCATACCTCCTGATCCCCCTGTGTCTCCTGGCTGTAAGGTTTCAGAAAGGCACTCTGCGGATGAACTGTCTTGACTGTCTGGATCGAACCAACACTGTGCAGTGCTTCATTGCTCTTGAGGTGAGCTCCTTGAGCCATCTGCACCATGTCCTGAGCCATCAGTGAGGCAAGAGGGGCTTTCCTGGGTTGACTTTCCCGAGATAGGTCAGATGACAGGGATGTTCAGGGGGGAATATTTAGAGTGGTTTCCTTGGTGACTTCCTGCTTGTCACCATATGCCTTTTCTGTCATCCAGACATTGTGACCAGGTACCCTTAAGAAGCAGCTATTCCTTAGAGAGATAGTCTTGAATATACAGGAGCCAAGGCAGTGTGAGGCTGTGTGAGATGACTGGTCCTGAGGCCTGGGGAGGGAATACCCCAGTGCTACTGTGGTTCTAACTTCTGGCTGACCTCTTAAGCTCCATCTGTGCCACCTCTTGTCCTCCACTGCCTTCTAACAGTAGCATTGGATGACCTGGCATCAGGCAGTCAAAAAGGGGAAGGGAAGATGGCCTGAGCCACGTTGGGGGAGTCAGGGTAGGAGTCCCTTTCTATACAGCCGGTGCTCCTCGTCCACAGTCTGATGAGTAAGGCGCTCACTCAGAGGTTTCAGTAGGTTTTCTAGACATCCACTGGTAACTGTGGTTGGTTTGTCTCCTAGGTCCTTCATCTGCAGCTTGAGAGCTTGGGGCTGAATTCAAAGCCCATCATCGACCGCTTTGTGGAGTCCTTCAAAGCCATGTGGTCTCTGAATGGGCATGGCCTAAGCAAGGTGTTCACAGGGAGCAGGGCCCTGGAAGGAAAGGCTAAGGTAGGGGCGGGCCAGGAGGAGAGGGAGGGGGAGGCAGCAGGAAAGAAAACTACTCAGATCCCTCTTCACTGAGTGTTTGGGCTCATGCAGGTGGGGAAGCTGAAGGATGGGGCCCGATCCATGTCTCGTACCATCCAGTCCAACTTCTTCGACGGGGTGAAGCAGGAGGCCATCAAGCTACTGCTAGTTGGAGATGTCTACAATGAAGAGTCTACAGACAAAGGAAGGATGCTGCTGGACAACACAGGCCTTCTGGGTAATGGGGTGTCCACAGCCTTACGGGTATGAGGGGGCAAGGCGATAGTAGTCGCAGCACACCCAGTCACGTGATCTAAGATGGCGCTTCTGATCTATGGTCCCCCAGTGTTTTCAGTTGACCCCAGAAGCCTGATGTCTCTGTACAGTCGCCCCTCAGTACCAACACAAGGCACTGGTTCTAGGCTTCCATGGGTAAACTCCACAGATGCTCAAGTCTCTCAGATCCCTCAGAAAAAAAGGAAAGAATATTGTTGAGGGTGTGTCCAGTCTCCCAAGGCTGTCAGAATCCTTTGGGGAAAGGTTTTGTCCTCATGTGTTGTCTTTCTGGTAGTTGGGATCAAACCTAGAGTCTGGGACATGCTTGACAAGCGCCGGACTATGGAGCTGGGCAACACCAGCCTCCTTTTACTTTCTGTGTTGAGACAGGTTCTCACCAATCTGCCCAAGCTGGCCTTGAACTCACTGTAGCCAAGGAAGACCTTGACTTCTGGTGCTTCTGCCTCAGACTCCTCAGTATCTCTGGTTATAAACTGTGCCATCAGGCCTGGTTTCTATAGGGAACTTTTCATGACATCTTATTCCTTTAGAGACTATGAACTTTACTGTTCTAATGGAAAAAAAGAAGAGGCAGAGCCAGCATGTTTAGTTATTAAAAAAGAAGATTGTGTTTTAGAAACTTTTGGTGTTTGGGAAAGATAAATGAGCCTATGTTAAAATAATTTTATATAGGCCTTTCTCTTCTCATTGTTCCATAATTGGGTATCGTTCACTTTCTGGGGTGATATTAAATATCGGCTCTGTAAGTTCTAACAGGAAAACTGGAGCCAACTCCAAGTCCATAGTGATTTTAGTTAGTGGCAAACCAGAGATGTAAGTTGCTGGGTTTAGCTGTATTTTTTCTCTAGATACATTTATTTTGTTTTATGTATATGAATGTTTTGCAGTGTGTGAATGACTGATGATTGTGGAGCCAAAAGGGAGATTGGATCCCCTGGAACTGGAGCCATGATGGTTGTTTGTCACCATATGGGTGCTGGGAATTAAACTCAGGTCCTCTAGGAAAGCAACAAGGGCTCTGAGTCTCTGAGCCCTCTCTCCAGGCCCTAAAGTTGCTAGTTTTTAAACCTATGGATATATTTTGTATCTCTGAGAAGATAGAGATATAGATACAGTGTTTTGTTTTTTAATACCTTAGGTTTCAGGTCAGATAAACAAAACAGTCTTTCAGGCATGCTGGATGGAGAAGGTAAAAAATTGCAAGGATGCAGATTTGGATTGATAAGACATTTAACGTTCCATCCATCCATCTATCCATCCATCCATTTATCCATCCATCTATCCATCCATCCATCATGTATGTGTATGTGTATATGTATATATCCCATACATATATTATTTGCCATTATTTGTAAATGTGACACATTAGTGGTTTATTGCAGTTCAGCTCACTTGCATTCCCCCCCCTCCCTCCATTCATTCTGCAGGATCATGGGCTGAATAGTAAGTGCTAGGTGTTCCGTTGAGTCTGAGAGACTCCCTGTCACTGGGTGCCATGTCCCTCTGTAACTATAGCTGGAAGGCACATTTCCAGCCCCATCTTTTCATGCTATTGCAGACAGGAAAGTGGAGTGTTTAGGGTAGGTATCAGCCCTCTGTCATCCTCATATGGACCACGTTCAGGTGGGTTGTCCCCAGCTCATGAGTGGCATTCTCTGACAGGCCACATCTTGTACAATATGGGAGGGGTTTTCTACAGTCTGGGCTGCGGAAAACGTGTGCCTTTTTTTTTTTTTTTTGCTTTCTAACAGCAACACCCAGGATCTTGAAGGCCATGACAGAACGACAGTCAGAATTCACACATTTCAAACGCATCCAGATTGCTGTGGGGACCTGGAACGTCAATGGAGGAAAGCAGTTCCGTAGCAATCTCCTGGGATCAGCTGAGCTCACGGACTGGCTCCTGGACGCCCCCCAGCTGTCAGGAGCAGTGGACTCTCAGGGTAAGGAAGGCCGGTGACTTGGGAAAGGGCAAACACCGTTCCCTGCAACCTGTCCCAGAAGCTTGACTCTTCGAGCATCGCCGCGTAAGATTTAATACTGATATCTGTGTGTTTCATTCGTCAAAATGTTTAGAGGTACCACAGTCTCACCTCCTAGAGTGATGCCCTGCAGTGTGATTGTTAACGACAAGACTCCTTTCCTTTCCCGAGTCCCTGGAGGAGTTTCCAGGGAGTCGATCACCTTTCTCTAAATATGAGGAGATGTCGTGGTGCTGGGGCTCGGTGCTAGAACTACTTGTGACCTAGAGGAGATGGAGCCTCTAGTCTGTGCTGCTGTCAGGGGAGGGATGACAGAGCAAGGCTTGCCATGGATGTTGGGCATGCTGCCATCCTGCCTTCCTCCAAGGCTACTCCAGCATGGACAGTCCCAGTCTGGAACTCTGAAATCCTAAATAGCAGCTGAAGCTTTTTTAGTACTGAAGAGATACCACGTTGAGGGAGGGGAGGGGGGACATAGTATCTTTCACAAGGGAGAATCTTCCACCTCTGATCTCATGTGATGGATCACATGGTTAAAGCACAGTAGCACTGGAAATGCATAAAACTACTGTGTGTGTGTGTGTGTGTGTGTGTGTGTGTGTGTGTGTGTGTGTGGTGTGGGGGGTAGTGTAGTGTGTGTGTGTGTATGTTGTGTGTGGTGTGTGTGTATGTTGTGTGTATGGGATGGGGTGGAGTGGGGTGGTATGGGTGGTGGGTATGTGTGTGTGTGTGTTTATCAAGGTGTACATGGCACAGGTGAATTCCATGTGTAGAATTGGGTGTCATCCCCAAGGTATCATTATTTTCGTGCAGGTATTCCAAAATCTGTAACTGGTCTGTCCCAAGCATTTTGGTAAGGGTTATTTAGCTTGCAGCAGTGGTTAATTTAGAAGCCTGGTGATTCTTGCATTCCCAAACTCAAAAGACGTTCATGACTGGGTGAGGAGTGACTCATGGTCTAATGCAGGCACCCTCTCTTGCCACATACACATGTGACCCTCACCTCAGGGAAGGAAGGTATTAGGGTCCACAGTTTGGGAACACTGACATTCTCACAACAGTGGTGGCTTGTGTTAGCACTGGTAAGGTATCCAGAGTATCTAAATGACAGCAGAGGCTCTGTCTGTACAGCCAAGGAGATTGTCTTAGTTAAGGTTTTACTGCTGTGAACAGACACCAGGACCACAGTGGCTCTTATGAGGACAACATTTAATCGGGACTGGCTTACAGGTTCAGAGGTTCAATCCATTATCATTATGGCGGGAAGCGTGGCAGCATCCAGGCAGGCATGGTGCTAAAGTAGGAGCTGAGAGTTCTACATCTTGTTCTGAAGGCACCTAGGAGAAGACTGACTTCCAGGCAGCTAAGAGGAGGGTCTCAAAGCCCACCACCACAGTGACACACTTCCTCCAACAAGGCCACAGCTCCCAAAAGTACTACTCCCTGAGTCAAATATATTCAAACTACCACAAACATTCAGCACCTTTCACTGCGGAGAGTCCCCCACCACCATGGTGGCCGTCTTCTGCCTGTACACCAGGGTAGTAGGTAAGGCGATGACTGTTGGGCAGGAGTGTTACTGGGGAAGTTGGTGGTAAGCTCACCAGAACCCACCAGGGTCAGGGTAAAGAATGCATTGGCCTTGCTGTCCCCAGCTAACACAGACAGAGGAAAGGTGCTGTTCCATTTAAAGAGACCCATCTAGCTAAGGTGCCAGGTGTCGTGTGGCCAGCGGAGAAGGACATGGAGAGCGAGCTAGACTTGTGCTGTAGGGGCTCCTTCCTCTTTGGCAGGAGTCATATCCCTTCCTGCATTTGAAACACTGTGTGGTTTTGATGGCTGAGGTAGATGTATGTCTGAGGAAGTGGCAGGGGAGGTCCGGTATGTAGCTACCTGCAGCTAAATACAAACAGGTTTCTGGAAGAGAGGTAGGAGCCTGAAGAGAAGTTAAGGGAGCCGGACGGCAAGAGGGGATAGAAAATGGGACCAGCCATGGTTACACTTTCAGTCCGCCATGTGTATTCAACAAGCAGTCAGGCAGAAACTCCTCCCCCAATCCGTCAGCATCTCGAGGCCCAATCAGCATCTTCATCTTTGGTCTCTGGAGGTGGGAGTTCCTGTGTAACAGGAACTTGGAGAGAGGCGTGGCTATTTGTGTCAAGACAAGGTCTGAGAGAACCAGCTCCTGGCTGGGGGAGGGTCTCACGGCAAATGGCTGCAGAGATTCTATGATGCACTGGCCTCTTTTGTGGAAAGGAGAGACAGCTCCGGGATCACTGGGCTCTATAGCCAGGCATCTACAGAGCATCCCATCAGAGGCTTCTAGGCAGTGTCTCCTTTGACCAGAAGCAACCACCTCGAATCAATGTGAGAAGTACTTGGAAGCCCCAAAATAAAGAGGAGATAATGTCCTCAGGTCCCTTAGGATCTGGCTGGAGAGATAATGTCACCAGGAAGAATAAGAGGATGCTCTTTGGAGAGCCAGATTGAGTCAAGTGTTTCGCTCCTGGTATCCAACTTGAATTCCGTATTACCTGGTGATTGCTGTCTCTTTGTAGAGAAAGAGTCAGAGGTTCAGGGAGGTTCGCAAGCTGCCCCAGACTGAATACAGGGAAGGGCAGAGGTGCCATAGACAATAAGCACAGGACGGTGTGAGGGCAGGCTCCAGTGGAATGGGTTCTGGCAATGAGAAGGTGTGGTCAGGGAGAGGGGAAAGAACTCTGTGGATGAGCAGCCTGAGATCTGATTTCCTTATCTCCCGCCTCGTTCCCTAGATGACGGCAGTCCTGCTGATGTATTTGCCATCGGGTTTGAGGAAATGGTGGAACTGAGTGCGGGAAATATTGTCAATGCCAGGTAAGGGGCCAGGCATGGAGAGTAGGGTGTCCCTGGACCAGGTGCCTTGTCAGATTTGGGGCTCCAAGTACCCCTGGAGCCAGCTTGTTCCTGGGCCAGCAGCCCGTGGCTCTGGCCATTTGGTTCCTTCTGGCTACATTCCCTGCACACACTGGCCATGGAGTGCTCTGCTTGTCTTTTTGTCTTTTCCTGCTGATTAAACAAACAAAGAGGGACTACTGTGGTAGGCTCCAGCCAGGGCTTTGTGTTGTAGTTGAGTCACACTGTCTCAGGAAGTGTACGTGTGGGGTTGGGGGGGAGGGGGAGGGGGAAAAGGCAGGGGCAGTGCATGCTGGGAAGTGCTCTTTACACCAGGCAGGAAGGGAAGACCTCATAAAGAAAACTAGACACTCATTGCCATAGGTGACCCAGTCTTATTTCGAAGAACTTTTTATTTTTGAAAATCACATGTATTTATTATGTGTGTATCTACACACACACACACACACACACACACACACACGCCAGACAGTGTGGAGGTCAGAGGACAACTTGTGGGAATTGATTCCCTCCTCCTACCTTGTGGAGCTTGGAGCTAGAACTTGGGTTGTCGGGCTCTGTGGCAAGGACCTTTACCAACTGGCCTACCTCATCATCTGTTAAGGAACTTTTAAATGAATAGACAGACAGACAGACAGACAGGCAGGCAGGCAGGCAGGCAGGCAGACAAAATAAAACAGGCTTTTGGGAAATTTTAGCTTATTGTACTTAGGTATCAGGGATGGTGGGGAGCTCCTGTGAGATATAAGTTATAATCAGAACTGGGCCTTATGTCCCAGACCCGTAGGAAGCCGAGGTAGATGGATTGTACAATCAAGGTCTGCCTGGGCTACAGAGTAAGTTCAAGGCCAGCCTGAGTGAGTTAGTGAGTTACTGTCTGAAAAAGTAAAAAGAGAGAACCTTTGCCTAGCATGTCCTAAGTTCAATCTTCACTCCCACCCAAAACTCAAAAGCAACTGAAAACAACAAAAACCAATCCAGAATGTGCACAAGTCCACCCAAGGGCAGGTGGCATGCAATCAAATGGAGGACGGATGGAGGGCTGCAGGGCTGGCAATGGGAGGTGGGTGCTTCTTCCTACTAGCAGCTTGTCACACATCCCCTTGGCTTCCTGCCTTTTCAGCACCACCAACAGGAAGATGTGGGGCGAGCAGCTTCAGAAAGCCATCTCCCGCTCCCATCGGTACATCCTCTTGACCTCCGCACAGCTGGTGGGCGTCTGTCTTTACATCTTTGTACGTCCGTACCATGTCCCGTTCATCAGGTAAGGACACTTAGCATATAAGCATCTGGGGGACCCAGGCTTGTAAGTCTGTGTTTGGTCCTGTGACTTTCTCCTCGTCCCAAACTCAGCCCCCCTAACTCGAGCAGGAAACAGGGCCTGCCATTATTCTCAATGCACAGAGCAAAACTCCTGAGGGAGAATGGGCTTGAATTGGATATTGTCTGGCAATTAAAAAGCCACCACGGGAAAATCCTAACTCAGGAAACTGGCCTCCTAGGAGGAGTCAGGACTGATTTGGAACAAGCTCAGGCAGGGCAGGGAACGGGTGTCTCATTCACATTTCCTGGATAGGAATGCTGTGAGTGACTGCTTAGGAATCACAGACTGCTTTGCCTCTTCTAGAATTCTGAGTAGAGTAATTTCATCTCATGATTGACTCTGAGGTGACAGCTTTGTAAGCGTGAGAAACAGTCAACATTAAGAAATAGGTGTCTTCTAGGAGAGGAAATTTACCGTTTTCTGGGTTTCTCCTTGACTCCTATTGCTACATGGCCTGGCCTTGCTGGTAGCATTAGGTTTACTAATTGCTAATGCAAGCCATTGAAACAAACCTCCCATCTAAACAGAGAGGCCCAAGACCTGACCAAGCACCACCATATAGCAAGGGCCACTGGAATGCCCCACAGTGGCTCTTAGGCTCTGCATTCATAACTTTTTGTTACCTTTAAAACACATTTTAGGCCCAGCCCCTGTTATTGTGTTACTGGGGGAGCTTGGCCACACCCTAAGTTTTATCAAGAGAAGTTTGGGTAAAGGTTAATGCTAAATCCTGGGGAGAGGTAAGGCGGAAGAGCGGCAGATTTCCCAAACCCACCTAAGGTCTCAACACCTTGTCCTCAGTTTCCTGCCCTTTGGCCTCAAGCTTGTTTAACTTCACCCCTTGGCTTATCACTACCCCCCTTGTTTTCCAAGTCACAGGTGTACAGCAGTCTCCAGCTATGGCCGGCTCACAGAAACATTAACTAGACAGCAGTCTGTGATCCTATGGCCTCACACACAGCAGGGCATCCCCAGTGCATTTGGAGAAGGACAATGTGGGACCAATTACCTAGGTCATCTTAGGGCCTGTTTCCTAGTTCCCAAAATTTTTCATCGATTCCCACACGGTCCCTCCTATTCCTTAAGTGAGAGCTGAGGGGGGTGGTTAGGCCCAGCACTGAGACATCAGCCACTTCTGCTGGGGAGAGAATGGTGCACAGCATTGAACAGACCTCCTGTCTAAGCCAAGTGGCCCAAGACCTGGTCAAGCACTCTCATACAGAGAGGGCCACTGGAGTGTCCTACGGTGGCTCTTAGACTCTGCATTCATAACCTATTGTTACCTTCAAAACACATTTAAGGCTCTCTGCCCCTGCTGTTGTGTTCCTAGGGCTGCTTGGCCATATCCTAGTATGGGGCAGACACAGGAATGATGCATCTGCAGCTTTTCAGGGTACTGGTGGAGGACCACGCCCTTCTAAGCAGACCCGATTGAGATGCAACCCACCCAGGCAGTCCCTGACAGGACTGTGGACTTGACCAGTCATGTTGGTCTCCATACTTTTGGCTACAGGCTCTCCTCTGTGTTAGAATAGGGTTGTCTTGTCCCACAGCCAACAGACTGTGGCGTTCTTTTGTTACAGGGACGTGGCCATTGATACCGTGAAGACTGGCATGGGGGGAAAGGCGGGAAATAAGGGCGCTGTGGGCATCCGCTTTCAGCTCCACAGCACCAGCTTCTGCTTCATCTGCAGCCACCTGACAGCTGGGCAGTCTCAGGTGAAGGAGAGGAACGAAGACTACCGGGAGATCACGCACAAGCTCTCCTTCCCTTCGGTGAGTGGCATGTGGGTAGGCCGTTCTGCCACATGTGGCCTTCTGGGCTGATAACAGGAGCTCCCACCTCCACAGCCGTGAGAATCCACCTTGGTGGAAGAGCCCAGCCCTAGCAGAGTTCTGTCACCTCAAGTCCTTAGGTATCCTAACTATTCTTACATGCACTCTCGGGTGTTTCTAATTCAGATGATGGAGGAAAATCAGGGTGGTCGTGGGAAGAGCATTTGATTCAAGCAGTACGATTTCATTTTCCTGGTATTGTTAGCGATTTAATTTTCTTCTGGTGCACACGTGCACACACATACCTCCGTTGCTGTTCAGCTACGAACTATTGCCAAACTGGCCAATCCTAACTGAAAAGTCATGGTCTCCCAACCCATCTGCCCTGTGTCTCCAGAAATGCACCCACACTGCCCTCTACTGGCAGCCCAGAGATTTCCATTCCAAAGACAACAGACTTTATTTTCAAAGTTTGATTTTTAGATTTCTCCTTCCCATAAAAAAAAAATGCTGCCTCCGACACTTCAGCCTGAAGAGTGTGCCCCATTTGCTAGCTAGAAAAGTGTGGTTTAGATATCCACAGATCTCTCCAGCTTCTAACAGGCTGCTTAGATCCTGGAATTCTTCCCTTGTGGGACCAATTGGTTCCCTATGATAATAGAGCCTTTAAGACCAGCCTTCCCAGGGATATGGCTGCACAGCAAAAGCTCATCTGGTTTCAATTATAAGTATCTGAATCCTCGCTTTTATTTTTACTTCTTGAGTTAGAGAACAAATAAGTTGGGGAACTTTCAGTTTGGATATTGTCCACTGTTTCTTAGTTGAAAATGGGAACTTTGAAACAGTATTCTCAGGATACATTCCAATAACTGAAAATTTTTACTATATGGTCCTTTTTCTTCTTCTGTAGAAAGAAAAATTGAGTAAACCTATCGATGAATTAACTAAGTAACTGTTCTATTATTGTGAAGAGACACCGGGAGCATAGCAACTCTTTAAAAAGAAAGCATTTAATTGGGGCTTGTTTACAGTGTCAGAGGGTTAGTCTATATCATCATGGCAGGGAGAACGGTGACACAAAGGCAGACATGGGACTAGAAAAGTATCTAAGATCTATATCCAGATCCACAGGGAGCAGGAAGCCAGAGACAGTAGGCCTGGCATGAACTTTTGAAAGCTCCAAGCCTACCCCTAGTGACATACTTCCCCCAACAAGGCGGCAACTTCTACTCCTTTTAAATAGTGCCACAACCTTAACATTTCAATTATATAAGGCTATGGGGGGGTGGGTTCTTTTTCAAATCACTACAACTGTGTTCAATGCACTTGGCACAGACTCCTTTGGCCAGTGGCTCCTTTACTAGGCAACATGGAAAACATTTCTGCTGCCACAGAAAAATACATGGTTTGGTTTGGGCAACCTTAATCTGTCTGTGCCATCAGTGTTGAGTGGAGGATTTGAATACCATAATAGAGGGGAGAGGTAGGTTTGGAGCTAGGTAAATCTGGGTTTGAATTGTAACTTTATTATGCACTAGCCTTACAGAGTTCAGGGAGTTACACAAAACATACACTCTCTCTCTCTCTCTCTGTGTGTGTGTGTGTGTGTGTGTGTGTGTGTGTGTGTGTGTGTAGGGGGTGTCACCTAAGCGTCTGATGCATGGACAGAGCTCGCTTGGAGCATAACCCTATACTATGGGCACTCTGTATGTCATGGCTACTGTCCTTGTGCTGGGGAGGAACTCCTGAAGGACTGAGTTGGGGTGGGGATGATTGGCTTCAGGGAAGAGAGCGATGGAGAAGTTTACAGTGCTGTACACAGTTTTCCTAATTTGGGGAAAAAACCTCTCCAGATTCAGATGTAACAGGAGTGTCGTGACAGAGTAGTATAACAAGCCCAGTGCAGTGGCAGAGTGACTACTGGCATAGTGTTTTCCATGTGGCTTGGGTACGTCTGGACCACTCCAGGGCACTGTTACATAAAACAGAAACACAGGGATGAAGAGACAGTTCGTGCTTATCCTGCACTGCGTACAAGTGGCTATGGAGGTGCATTCCTGTTATCCCAGCTACATAGTCCTGGGCTACATGGGGCCCCGTTTCAAAACATAATTAAATGAAATTGAGAAACAAATTATGTAAGGATTTCTTGAGAAGTTTATAGGGCTAGGCAAAAAATGAGACACTGTAATGGGAAACCCAGCATTTTAGGAGAAATGTCCAAAGGCTTGTTCCTCTCCCCTCCTCCACCTTCCTTACATTGATGTGTTCTTTACAACTTAGGGGAGAAACATATTTTCACACGATTACGTGTTTTGGTGTGGTGATTTCAACTACCGCATTGATCTTACTTACGAAGAAGTCTTCTATTTTGTTAAACGCCAAGACTGGAAGAAACTTATGGAATTTGATCAGTTACAGCTACAGAAATCAAGTGGGAAAGTAAGTTATACCTTTCAGATATCTCCCGTAACTGTTGCAGTTTGGAGGGCCGTCTACTAACTCCAGGGGCTGGTGCATTGAAACTGTGACTGGCTTTAGCACTGATTCTTACGGCGTAGAAAATACGTAGGATTTTATGAATCGAGAGAAACAGGATAGCGCAGCCACACAACGTGCTGATCTTAACGGCCCTCGGGGTGGCCGCACATGGGGTCCCTGAAGGAAAGCCTCCCTCCCCATTCAGCACAGAGGGAGGAACTGACTGTACTGGCTTTCTACCCTGTCTACTGCACGGTGTCTTATGCTTTTAGACACGAGTCAGCTCTTCTAGGGCTTCCCAGAGAGGGTCTGCTCAGCCCAAATCTTGGTTGCCTTCTAGTATGCCCTTTTGACGATGTCAGATGGACCACCACATGCATGGGAGGTGTTGAGTACTGGTGTCCATGGTCTACCCGTACTAAATACTCTCATCTGTCTATGCAGGTACAGTCTTTTTAGGAACTGGTATAAGAAACTACTGAGCAATGCTTTAGACTCCATTCACGATATTTTGTTGCTCTCCCATTCTCTTTGGTGAGGAGGCTAACACAACCATTTATGCACTGATTTGTACATAGATTCCTTCATAGTGCCCTGTAAATTATACTCATTGACAGAACAGAGAGTAAAGTTGAATTATATGTCCAAGAATATCACGAAGTCAGGATACCAGGCCACAGTTTGCTCCAAAACATTATCCATCACAGAGCATACATGGACTAGACCAGGGTCCATGTACTGGTCTCTAGGGACTCGGAAGGCCAGGCCTATTCAGCACAGGTTCAGCTGCAGGCTTGCCTTTAGTTCTTTAGGATCAGATCAACCCACTTCCAGAGATCTACAGCTTATCTTCTCCAGCTAGGACCATTGCTTATTTTAGAGCCCTGCTTTCCTAGTAGGAAGTAGGTGAGCATGCCATCTGCCTTGAGAATGCCCCTGCTTAAATGAATGAGGAGAGAAAACTGAAGGTACCTCTCCCTCCAAAACAAGACTGGCCCACTGTTTTGAAGTTTGCTCTCCTAACTATGAAGTACATAGATGAACCCTGTCACACTATAAATCTTCTCATTTCTTCCACCAAATTCTCGATGCCCTCTCTACCACATTGAGTGAGAAAGGTTTTGCTCTAGCCCCAAAACATGAGACAGGGAAATGCTCAGGTGAGCCCAGAGTGATCCCTGTCCTGTGGTCCCTTCTCTGTCTCCAAGGGGGTGACAAAAGGCAGGGATACAGGAGGAAGGCAAGGTGCTATGATGCTCTGTGTGTGTCCAGCTATTAAAAGGCATGTATGTCTAATATTAGACATATCTATGAGTGTAAAGTCTTCTACTTTTAGAACACTTTGGAATGCACCTTTTTTCCCCCGCAGATGACCTTGTGATTTCTTTTCTCCAAATAGATTTTTAAAGACTTTCATGAAGGAGCTGTTAACTTTGGACCCACCTACAAGTATGACGTTGGATCAGCTGCCTATGACACAAGTGACAAGTGCCGTACCCCAGCCTGGACAGACAGGGTGCTGTGGTGGAGGAAGAAGCATCCGTATAATAAGACAGGTGAATGCTACATGTGTTGCAGAAACAGAGTCGGGGCAAATTGGAAATACCATGGAGGGAGAGAAATGGCCACTCAGCCCAGCAACCTGACTGTGTAAACCACATTTTTCTCATCAGCCAAAGGATAACAAATCATTCTAGATGTCATAATTTTTGAACCACCTCTATCCTGGTTTTGCCTGTCCATCATGGCTGCTCCTACCTATCCTCTGACCTTTATTCTAGGAGGAAAGAGAAGTGAAGGAGTGGCTATCTCTCACTTTTCTCATACCTCGCTGAGCCCCCCCCCCTTTTTTTCAACCAAATTCATACTTTTTTTTTTTAAGATTTCTTTATTTTATGTATATGAGTACACTGTAGTGGTCTTCAGACACACCAGAAGAGGACATCAGACCCCATTACAGATGGGTTGTGAGCCACCATGTGGTTGCTGGGAACTGAACTCAGGACCTCTGGAAGAGCAATCAGTGCTCTTAACCACTGAGCCCTCTCTCCAGCCCAAATTCATACCTCTTAAATCCTCAATTCCAAACGGAACACGAGACATGAGGATTTTTTTTTTTTTTCCTTTTGGTTAGTGAGTTGTGAAGTCTGTTTTGAAGTCAGTGGTGACTAAAAAGGAAGGGAAGCTCGTTAAAGTTGGAGCATCTGTACTCTAGACTGTAAATAGCCCTTCCACATTAAAGAGGGAGGTCTGCAGAGACTTCAGAGCCAGGAGACTCAAGCTACGAGGGAAGAGAGAGATTTTCTTTCCTATAAGCCTGGGAGCATCTACATGGTCTCTGGGGAACTGGGAGGCAGAGCTGCTGAACCTCAGAGCCTCTCACTGTGCAAACTGCAGGTCTCAGAAGCGACACACTGCTGCATCTTGGTCCACTGCTTGGTGACCTGAGTGTGTGTGGGGTGGGGTGGGGTGGGGAGTGCCATGATTGTTACTGTTCTTGGCAATCTGAACATGAAAACCTTTCTTTACCCCAGCCCCCAATGCAGCGCAAGCTTAACTTTAAGCTCAAGGGTGGAAGCAAATGAGTCTGAGCCAAGGTGGTTAGGGACAGAAATCTTTGCTGCAAGGAGTCATAATCACATTCAGGCATATTGATATGGTTTTGTGTCTCCTGTTGGCTGTTGGCCTCTTGAATGGAACCTGGTGAGCAGCTGGCGAACTCAACCTTCTAGACAGTGATCTAGATGATGTTACCAAAATCAGACATACCTGGTCCCCAGGTACTCTTAAGTACTACGGCCGTGCGGAGCTGCAGGCATCTGATCACAGGTAAGGTCCTCATTGGAGAAAGCATTGGCTCCACCTACCCACAGGAGGTGTAAGGACTGAAGAAAGAGACAGAGCGAGAGAGACAGAGAGAGACAGAGACACAGAGAGAGACAGAGAGAAAGAGACTGAGACAGAAACAAAGACAGAGACAGATATGGGGAGGGTCTGTATACCCCCCATTGTAAAGTAATAATTGTTAGCTTTTTGGCATTGATTGTTCTATATCATAAATGATGCTATTCATGAAAACATCAAAGATACAGCCTGCACAATATTGGGTCTTTGAAATGTCCTCAGCTGCCCTGCTGCACAGCTTCTTAGTAGTTTTCCAGCTGCAGTCCTGTGCAGCTTACAGATCAGGGTCACTCATTAGCAGCCATTGCTCAGCTCTAAACAGAGCCATGGGACTGACCCTCTCACCTGCGGATGACAATTTTCACCTAGTGTTTGCGTTGTGACAAACAGTGTGTAGTTTTTCTGTGATGACTTCAGGCTGTTCGATACTCCGAGATGTCATTTAGCCTTGGCCGCTGTGTGCTAAGAATGGGAAGGAGACAGCAGGTGGCAGAGAGAAGGGAGTCCCACCGCAGCCTCTGAGGGGACTTAGTAGCTTGCTAACACCTTCCAAGAAATGGTAGTAGGGCAGCATAAGACAAGTGAGGGAGAGTTGATTCTCCTGCAGGTGCTACTAGAGCTATGCATGTTATTGTAAGGAAGGGAAGGAGTAGGGGGAGGGAGGGAAGGCGGGGAGAGTGGTACCTGGGTCAGCCAGGTCACTCAGAACTTTACCTCCCTCCCATCAGCAGAGCTGAGGGGAACCAACCTTGTATAGAACCTTTATCCTAATTTCTGTGTTTCTTCAGAATCAAATCCTAGTTACGAGCTCTATAAACAAAAAGAGGTGAACTTTTGAGACTTTTAACATTGCCCTGTGGCCACGTGAAGAGCTTGTACTCTGACCAGCAGCCTGTGGGTTCATGGACCAACAGAGCTCTGAGGGACAGAGGCAGGTCGAGGCTGGGATGTGACACTAAGCCAACGGTTCTCTGCTGAGTCCTTCTTTTGTCTGACGCAGACCTGTGCTGGCCATTGTGGAGGTGGAGGTTCAAGAGGTTGACGTGGAAGCCCGGGAGAGGGTCTTCCAGGAAGTGTCCTCTGTCCAAGGCCCGCTGGATGCCACCGTTGTTGTAAATCTCCAGTCTCCAACCCTAGAAGAGAAAAATGAATTTCCAGAGGACCTGCGCACAGAGCTTATGCAGACTTTGGGGAATTATGGGACGATTATTCTTGTCAGGTAACCCTTGAGACATGTTTTGGGGTGTCCACGGGATCCAAGGGAGCTGCTGCATTAGGTTTCTAGTATTGACTGGCTAATCTCCTGTAACCCAGGATCAACCAAGGGCAGATGCTGGTAACCTTTGCAGACAGCCACTCGGCTCTCAGTGTGCTGGATGTGGATGGTATGAAGGTAAGTGGCATTTAGTTACACTGTAGAGTGAGTGGGGCTGACCCACCCCCATGTTTACATGGCCATGACTTCCTCTGGCCAGTGTCCTATCTGGCCAGGTAGGCGCCATGATGTGTAGCAGCTGGGATTCTCCATCTGGGTCTTGTGTCTTGGAGATGGTCTTGTCCCACTTGCAGAAGCTGAAATTATAAGCTTCTCACTTGGTTCTTTGCTCCCACCTAGATAGAGGGTTTTCTACATTTCTCCTGGGACTGTTTTGGGACATGCTGTTCACATTTAGTTCCATTTTGATAAGACCCTGGTTTAAATTTGTATAAGATGAAAAACTGGAGGTGTTAGTCCAACTTCCATCCAATCATGTGTGTGTGTGTGTGTGTGTGTGTGTGTGTGTGTGTGTGCTGTGTGTGTGTGCTGTGTTCACCTAGGGCCTAGACTTTGGGGTTCCTTAGAAAATTGTGATGATTGCACCGGCTGGAGAGAGAAGCACTTTATGGCCGAAGGGAACCGTGGTGACTCTCTTTGTTCTCACTAGCTGGCTTTCCTCCCAGGTGAAAGGCAGGGCCGTGAAGATTCGACCAAAGACCAAAGATTGGCTAGAAGGCTTGAGAGAAGAACTCACCCGGAAGCGGGACAGCATGGGCCCTGTGTCTCCCACCGCCAACTCCTGCTTGTTGGAGGAGAACTTTGACTTCACTAGTCTGGACTATGAGTCAGAAGGTCAGTGACCCTGCCCATGGGCAGGCCTTGCCCTAAACTCCACCTCACAAAGGTTCCTGAAGACATCTGAAGTGTGAAAATTTGCATCTGTATGATAACTGTAGGTCACATCCATGTGTTCCAATGTTCATATACGGGGATTACGCAGGGCGCTGTAAGGGACATCTCTCACACACACCAACACTGGCTTTGAGGCTGTTGGCAATAGGCATGAATTGAGGTGGAGAGCTGGCCTGGGGACCTGGCTCCCATGGCTGTCAGCAGCAGATTCTCATCGAATTCTTGGGCTAGTTACATTGGTTTCACTGTGTTCAGATTCCCAACTTGGACATTTTATAAAGGGCAGGAATTCTTCATTGTGGTTCACAGTTCACAACTGTGTTTTATGTTAGTGTTCCTATTGCTGTAATAAAAACTATGACCCAAAGCAACCTGGGGAGGAAACAATTTATTTCATCTTATAGTTCCACATTACAGTCCATCACCAAAGGAAATCCGGGTAGGAACTCAAGGCAGGAATCTGGAGGCAGGAACTAAAGCAGAGACCATGGAGGAGTGCTGCTTACTGGCCCTCCCACATCCATCATCAATCAAGAAAATTCCTCCCTGCCTCCCCAGACTTGTCTACAGGCAATCTTATGGAAGCATTTTCTCACTTGAGGGTCCCTCTTCCCAAATGGCTCTAGCCTGAGTCAATAAATCTGACTAGGATTATAGTATAAATCTATCTAGGACAATATAACCTTTGACCCCACTGACTCTGAGTCTGTGGCAAGGCAAGAACATCATGGCATGGGAGCGTGTAGCAGTGGCTACTCCTCAGTGCACAAGAAGCAGAGAGAAAATACCAGTGTCATCTTTTATTCCAGTTGGGCTTCTAGGGCAAGAGATGCTTCCCCCATGTCAGCAAGAGCCCCTCCTTCCACAGTTAATCTTCTCTGGACACCCCCCACACACACACACACACAGATAACCATCTCATAAGCACCCCTTGAGCCAATCAGATTGACAGATGATAAGACAGCCACGCTGGTTAAAGGCGGAACTGCTCTAGCCTGAACTCTTTCACCCTCACGTGACTTGTTCTTCCTCGAAGGCGATGTTCTTGAAGAGGATGAAGACTACTTAGTGGATGAGTTTGGCCAACCTGTGGTCTCAGACAGCGAGCTTGGTGGAGACGACTCTTCCGATACCATGAGCTCCTCGACACCTGCCAGCAAATCTCCTGCACTAGCTAAAAAGAAGCAACATCCAACATACAAAGGTAGCTCCTCCCCCCCCCCCCCCCCCCCCCCCCCGGTCTCCTGGGACAGGGTTGGAAACCTCTACAGACACACCTTCAAGATCTACACTCGGATGTGTTTATTGCTCCATTCACATAATGTCATACTATGCAGCGGCATCGTTACATCTTAGAATGAAAGGAAACAAAAAGGTTGTGTAGAGTGAATTCATATCCTGGACTAAGTGGTAGCGTCTTCCATTAAGTTGACTCGGATGCTTCCAGAATTCCAAAGCTGCTCTTCATTGTCAGTCACTATGTCCCTAACTGGAGAGAAGCTCTAACCAACAGTGCAGGGCCCTTGGGCTAGGGCAGGGAATATAGAACATGGCTGACAGGAAATTAAGCTGTTTCTTTGACAGGAGAGGTACAAAGATTTACCTACCTCCACGTATTCCTTGGATTAAATAATGGTCCCCAAACTCATTGGTAACTTGCCACACTAGAACCACTGGTTGGTTTTAGCACTTTGAGTTGCTGAGTCTGCCATGGAGATTTTGGTAAGGTATATGTGGCAATTGTATATACAAACAGGTTTGGTGAATGATACCAGGCCAACATCCGTGACCTTCACACTCCTCTGGTCTTCTCTCCTACAGCTTTGGCCCCTCTTGGTCTTCTCAGAGGCGTGTACCAGCCACAGTGTCAGGCACTCAGGAAGTGGCCAGCTGAAGTCTCTAGTCTAAGAGTTTGCTACTGGATGCCAGGCTAGCCAAGAAGGGAGGGCTATTCTCGGCTTCCAAATCAGCATCCACATTTTAGCAGGAGGAATTAAGTTCTCTTCCCTGTGGTGGGCGGCTCGTAGGAGCTCTAGTGTTACCCCGTCTTCTGCCTGTGTAGAGGTGTGGCTAATCATTTTGGAAGGAGATGGGCCTATACATTAAACAGAGTTTAATTATACATTAAGCGAGAATTTCTCAAGTCTGGTAAACCAGGCCCAGGGTTTGTTGGGTGTCCCAAGCAGGCATTGGGTATGGCCATACTCCAAACAGAGGGGTGCTCAAAAATCACTTCAAAATCAGCCCTCCTGGGTATCCTATAGCACTTCTGCCTACTATGGTATGCCGTGTGCACAAAGACATTTCTGACCCTTGCGTTTGGATGAGGCCATCTTTCTCACAGCTACCGTGTCCTTCAGACGACGCTGACCTGGTGACCTTAAAGCAGGAGCTGGAAGTTGCTGGGAATTTTCGCCACCGTTCTCCGAGCAGGTCCCTGTCCGTTCCCAATAGGCCTCGGCCACCTCACCCACCACAGAGACCCCCCCCTCCAAGTAAGATTTGCTTACTCTGAGCTTGCCACAATGCCTGCTGGGAATAACCGCACACCTCCTGCTACTGAAAACACAACTCTAAACTGCTGCTGAGTCCCTTCCGATGCCCCCTCCACCCGGGTTCCTTGTTGTCTAGATATAAGGCATGTTCTGTTTTGGAGGCCATTGGTCTCTAAAACCATGTGAAACCACACCTTTCAAAGCTGTTCATCCAGGAATTTGGCTTCCACTCCAGATGCCTTAAGTTTGAAACAGTTAATGTGGAAATGGTTGTAACCCTTCAAGGAAAATTTTCTAGCTTTTCAGTCAAGTGCTTCTTTCTTTGACAGATAGCCAGACCTGCTCTTTAGAAATCTGATCCACAAAAAAGACCCAACATGCACATCCCTAGCCTGGGCCATGATCTACCTCCAATTCCTGTGTTTCTTGTCTGGGGATGAGCCCTGTTCTTCCAGGCTCTCCTGAGTAGTTTCCTTCCAGCTCCTCTGATAATGCTTCTGCCATCAAACTTGCCTTAATCTCAGAATAACCTTGTGGCTTGCTTTTTTATTTATTTCTTTTATATACCATTACTGTTTACTTCCTCCACCCCTACCCCCACCCCCAAACATTGCCTGTCAAACGTAGACTTTTTGAAGCCACTTCTTTTAAAATTGGGATCACCCCTGGGCTGGTGAGATGGCTCAGCCGGTAAGAGCACTGACTGCTCTTCCGAAGGTCCTGAGTTCAAATCCCAGCACCCACATGGTGGCTCACAACCATCCATAATGAGATCTGATGCCCTCTTCTGGTGTGTCTGAAGTCAGCACTTAGATATAATAATAAATCTTAAAAAAAAAAAAAAAATAGGTTCACCCAGAGCTAACATACAGCAGTAATCAGTATCAAGCCAGAAGCGTATCTTTGCTTTGGTGAGCTTACACTCAGAAAGTAGAAAAGATACTAAAAATATCAAGTTCATAAGTTATTTGTGATGGGAAACTGAGACAAGAGGTTGAAGAGTTTAGGGGCTAGTATAGGCTACATAGTAAGATTGTGTCTCAAAAATACATATAAAAATTGTATAATTAGGGCTGGAGAGATGGCTCAGAGGTTAGGAGCTCTGGCTGTTCTTCCAGAGGTCCTGAGTTCAATTCCCAGCACCCACATGGTGGCTCATAACTATGTATAATGAGATCTGGCATGTCTTCTGGCATGCAGGCAGAACACTATGTACATAATAGATAAATAGATCTTTAAGAAAA
Source organism: Montemys delectorum (assembly GCA_019843815.1). NCBI lineage: Eukaryota > Metazoa > Chordata > Mammalia > Rodentia > Muridae > Montemys > Montemys delectorum. The sequence goes on from JADRCD010226455.1 coordinate 25,276, forward strand.
TAATAAAGATTTATTTTTTAAAAATTGTATTAATAGGAGCTGGAGAGATGGCTCAGAGGTTAAGAGCATGTGGCTACTCTTCCAGAGTCCTGAGTTCAATTCCCAGCAACCACAAGGCTCATAAACCATCTGTAATGGGGATCTGATGAACTCTTCTGGTGTGTCTGAAGACATCAACAGTGTGCTCATATACATATCTAAAAAATTATATAAATAAAATTTATAAGTCATATTACTTTAGAGATTTATACAAATTGTTATAGAAAAGAATCAAAATTTAAAATTTACTTGGCTACCTACAGGTAACAGTTTTGATCAAAAACACTTCCATTGTTTGTCCAGTTGTATACATGTTGTCTTAGTCAGGGTTTCTATTCCTGCACAACACATCATGACCAAGAAGCAAGTTAGAGAGGAAAGGGTTTATTCAGCTTACACTTCCACATTGCTGTTCATCACCAAAGGAAGTCAGGACAGGAACTCACACAGGGCAGGAACCTGGAGGCAGGAGCTGATGCAGAGGCCATGGAGGGATGTTCCTTACTGGCTTTCTTCCCCTGGCTTGCTCAGCTTGCTCTCTTATAGAACCCAGGACTACCAGCCCAGGGATGGCACCACCCCCAACGGGCCCTCCCACCCTTGATCACTAATTGAGAAAATGCTTTACAGCTGGATCTCATGGAGGCATTTCCTCCAGGGAGGCTCCATTCTCTATAATTCCAGCTTGGGTCGAGTTAACACACAAAACCAGCCAGGACATATGTGTATCTATACACTATTTCAGAAGGAAAAAAAAAAGGAAGGGCTGAGGCTGTGTGCTAGCCTAACCTGCATGAAACACCAGTTTCAATCCCTAATTCTGCCAAAAAGAAAATTGTGGCAAACTCTTAATCCCTTTACTTGGTCATTTGTTTTTCTTTCACCGACTGCATCATTAAATATTCTAAGACGTAACGTGTTAATAGCTAAAAAGTAATTTATTTCTTAACTTAGGGACTTTAGGACTTTTATATTCTCTCAGACATTAAAAGTAAAAGTAAATATTCTAGGGCTGGAGAGATCTCGCAGTGGGTAAAAGCACTC
>JADRCD010226460.1:11705-32749 GCA_019843815.1 Montemys delectorum
ACACACACACACACACACACACACACACACACACACACACACACACATACACACATACATACACACACACATACATACACACACACATACATACACACACATACACACACACACATACACACACACACACAAACACACACACACATAAACACACAACACACAGCATGGGTGGGAACATCAGGTTAAAACACAGTAGGGAAATCCCTTGGATGTTATTTGACAGCATCCTTAGTCTGAGCTAAGCAAAGCAAGGAGACTCTGCACCACGTTCCAAAAGGATTCACCCTTCCTCTGCACTTTGCCGAGGTGGATCCTGGCACTTCTAAAGAACCCAAACGTGAACTAAGAGGCTAAAGCACAGCCTTCCACTGTCTCTGAAAAGAAACGGAAGGGGCAACAGACAGAGTTTATCTCTGGTCTTCCCCTTCCTTTATTGAAAATATCAGAAGAGACTCATAACCACCCCCAACTGGGGAAGAGAGCAGCACAATTTAGTATTATCTGGACTTTAAAGTTTTAATGGAGTTATTCTGTGCATGAGCCCTCAAGTGTCATGGCCCATCTACAGAGGTCAGAGGACAAGTCCCAGGAGTCAGTTTTCTCCTTCCAGCATGTGGGTCTCAGGGACTGAGCTGCCTCCAAGTCCCCTTACCTACCAGCCCACTTCATCTGACCAATAGTCTCTGTACTTGAATGTGTTTTTAAGTAATAGAGGATAGTTATAAAAATGCAGATAAAAAAAAGGGAGACAGAATCCAAAACCAGCCATCACCATGCCCTCACTTGAGGTCCCATCCACCCATAGCCTCCTGTGTTTTCCTCTGCTTCTGGTAGGTTTCTCAACCTGGAAGCACTGACGATCTAGATGCGTAGCTTGTAACAAGCCATGCTTTATAGACTAGGACCCTGGGAGGCACTTATGATGTCCACCCCTATGACAGTCAGTGTTGATTATCAACTTTACAGGAGCTAGAATCATTTGCCTGGAGCAGGACTTGAAGGTCACGAGTGTTTACTGCTGTATCAAGGACAAGGTGGCCCCAGCACCCATATGGGTACTTCACAAACCCTATTATAGCAGTGCTTACAGATTCTGTGTCCCCTTCAGGCTTCCATGGGCACCTACACACAAGAACACTACACATGTACACACACACACACACACACACACACACACACACACACACACACACTGTGCTTTTAAAATAGAATCATATAGTCATGAGGGACACAGGCCATTGGGCATGCCCGTGGAGGATTATCATGACTGCATTAATTTAGGTAGGAAAACCCATCCACTGTGGGCAGTACCATTCCCTGGCTATGACCCTGGGCCGTATAGGTGGAGGAAGGGAAGTGTGAGCAGCAGCATGGCATTCATTGCTGACTGCCTCCTGGCCGTGGATGCCATGTGGCCAGCTACTTCACAAGCCCCTGCTCCTTTGACAGCTCCACCATGGTAAATCCCATCCTTGAATCGTGAATGGCAATAAAATCTTTCCCCCTTAACGTGCTTTTGCCTTTATCACAGCAACAGGTAAAGAAATGAAAGCGTACCCCTCTCAGTCACGCCCCCTGAGAGGTCTCAGCAGCTGCCAAGACGTAACCTTCTGCCCCTGGATTCTTTCATTCAGGACCCTGTTGTCCAAGTTTCTAACCTCCAAGCATCAGCATTTCACTCTTATTTTGAGTGTAGGCTTCAAACAATGTTTAAGATGTGTTCAAACAAAAACGCACTCCTGTATATTCAGAGGCGCATCAGTACAACCCAAACGTCCATCCTCAGAGAGGAGACAGACAGAACGTACTGAGCTCTAGGGCAGCATGCGACTGTTCACAGAATCACACGGCACATTCTGGCCAGTTTTCAGAATGAGGCTGTAGAATCCATAGTGGTTTTCTGCTTAAAATAATACATCATCTGTTTGTTTGTTTTTTTTGTTTGTTTACCTGTGATAGGGTCTGTGTAGCTCAGACTAGCCTTGAACTCACTGTGATCCTCCTGCCTCAGTGTAACGGTTAATGTTGATCATCAACTTGATTGGATCTAGAAACATCTAGAAGACAAGCCTCGTGGCATGGCTGTGAGGAATTTTCTTCTCTGGGTTAATTATTTGAGGAACCCTACCCTTACGGTGGGCAGAGCCATTCCTAGGCTGGAGTCCAAATAATAAGAGAAGTGAATCTGAGGCCCAGGGCTGATCTCTCTGTTTCCTGACTGTAGATGAATGTGACTAGCTGCCTCATGTTCCCCAAGGCTTCCCTGCCATGACTGTCTGGACCCTCAAACTGCCATCCTTCCTTACTGTTGCTCCAGTCAGGTGTATTGGCATACCAATAAGTCACTAATCCACCTGTTTTCCCCAGTGCTGGAACCAACCATCACCATCACAGAAGCTGCTGTGCCTGGCTTGTCCATCTAATTTTCTAAAGGATCAGATTAGGCAGGGATATTGCTGGTCTCATGTTTTCTAGCATGGTCTGTTTCTACACCAGACCTATGCTAAGTCTCTGGAAGGTTAAGTTCTGCTAATTCAGTGTCTCCCACCCCTAGGATATGGATCATGCATCAAGTGGGATGTCACCTCCAACCCATTGCCCACCATGCAATCTGGGCACCTTTCAAAGGCATGTGCTTCCCCTTGTGCTCTATGTCACACACACAGCCAGGGTAGTGCCCTCCTGCCCGTATCGGAGCTCTCTGTCTCCTTATTAGGCACTAGTTCACCCTACTGCCTGTACGTCTGATTTTCTTTCATACACAGCTTTCACCTATTTAATTAGAGCCCTCATCTATTTTTTTATATATATTTAAAGGGGAGAAACCACACTTTAACTCTACAATGGGCGAAAATTATACCTTCTAGAAAGACGTGGCTGCTTCCTGGCCATGAACTTTTGCATTTATGAATTGCTAATTTGGTTAATGGGCTCGTTCTGCTCCGAAATTTGCATCATGAAAATTACTAGCTTCGAAGAGTCCTCTGTGTATGGCGCAGTGTGCACGTTTTGTCGGAAAGGTCACATCTGACATCGTAAAACAGCGGGGCCCTTTTGTAAAGGTAGCCATGTAAGAAATCAAGCAGGCCCATCGGTATAATGTCACGGTTAAGGAGGGGAGAAAAGATCTTTAAGTTAATTTTCATTCATATTGTTTATGTGCGTACAAGCCAAGTTCTGTTCTGTGAGAATCCTTTCTCATGCCCAGCATGCCATTTGTGATCGGGAGACAAGGACCACTGGGAAGGTCCTGAAACTAGTATGGGCTGGGGAGGCAGGAGCCAGTGAGAAGATGAATGAAGCAGAAAGCATCATTCTCTATAAGAGACTCCAGGTGTGACTAGTCCAGGTATCAAGAAAGCATGTTATGAGTCAGATGCTATGGTGGAATCCACACCTGAGAGCCCTTCCTGTTATTTGGAGCGTGTTTGTGTGAGGTCAACCTCAAGTTCCTTCCTCAGCCACTGCCCACCTTATTTTGTTGAGACAGTCTCTTACTGGGCACGGAGCTCGCTGACTCAGCCAGGCTGGCTGGACAGCAAACCTCAGGGATCTTGCCATCTCTGCCTCACTAGAGCAGGGATTGCGGGCACATGCATTCGTGCATTCATCTTTTTGAGTGAATGCTGGGGATCAAACTCAAATGCTCACACTTGCATAGCAAGCACTTACTGACTTAGCCATGCCTCGGCCTTCACCAGCCTTTGAAGCTTATTTATTATTCATATTTTAATTAGAATACAAAATGATGGGTTTTGTTTCATTGTGTGTAATATATACACATATCATCCAACTTTATTCTTAATTACCCTCTTTCTCTGCCTCCTACAGATCCCCTACGTACCCCCAGGTACCTTCCTTCTGTTTTTCCATCACTTGTGTTCGATTATCCTCTCCTGTATCCAGGACTCCCTTCTCTCTCCCTATAGGCATCTTTCTCCCTTTCATGGTCCACTTTCTACTCTTCACACACACACACACACACACACACACACACACACACGCACACACACACACATGTACACACACACCCACGTACACACATTTAGAAAACACATGCAACATTTGTCTTTCTGAATCTAGCTTAATTTGCCTAACATAAAGGAACTGGGCTGGAGAGATGGTCAGCAAGAATCATCATTATAACAAGATGGTCGCAATGCTTACTTATACCAGCCACCACTCAGCATGTGCCTGATCACATGACTTAGAGGAGGTCTGCTCTGTTGTCTCCTCTGATGTTGTCTGGTTTTGTTTTCAAGTATACAATGGACCACACCTGGCCTCCTCGCCATAAGTACTGTAGCGGTTCAGGGCGTGCCTTCTGGTGTAGAGACATTAATTACTAAGGCAAGGGTATAATGATCTGCTTCCTTCCAGAGATCTGAAATGTTCTCACAGCGAATCCTGGGGAATATTCCAGGTAAGAATGGCATTTCAAGAGTGTCTTGCCAAAGCAGGCACTGTGCCTCAGAGTGGCACAGGAGACTGTTTTCTGGGCTCCGTCACACTGCCCTTTGAATGAGACACCACGTCCTAGAACTAGAAAGGAAGGTCAGGTGGGTGAATAGGCATCAGCAGGTATGTAAACCAAGTGTCTAAGCTTGGGGACAAACACCCCACCTCCTGTCTGGGGAACTCAAGGCCCTGGTACATAAGTGTTTCACCCAATCCAGGGCAGCATGCATGAAAACAGAAGAGTAGCAGAGGAAAAGAGTCCTTTGTGCCAAGGAAAAAGAGAGACCCTCCCTCCCTGAAGCCTATGGAGCCTCCCTTCCACCTCCCTCCCTCCACTGTAATTACCTCCAGTAAATTCCCCCATTCATATGTTTGCCAGCTTCAATTGAGCCAGGACTTGAGGCTGCCTGGCCCAGGAGGGGGTGGCTGGGTACATTCAGCTTCACACAATCTCCAATCACTGCACCTGACTGGGACACACACTTGCTTATGTGAAATTTTCACTTCAATCCCAGCTCTGAATTGTGCTGTTTATCCCAGCTACAAGCCTGACACTTGGGGCAGGCTTTTCATGTATCTGAGTCCACCCATACAAGAGTTACCTAATTAATGTGCCACCATGTGACCAAACCTCTCTCTCTTAAGACATACCAACCTCAAAAGGTCTGGTCTTAAGGATTGTGATCTCCAGTGGATCGCTTTCATGTCTTTCTGATAATTTGCACAGCTGCTTAAGGCAGATACTCATCAACTATAAACAGCTCCAAGTTGGAGTCGCTACACATAGAAAGCATCCCTTATCTCCATTGGCAGCCTTCCTCTGCTGCCTGAACAGGCAAAGGAATCAAAAGACCTCCTGACCGAGGCTTCAAGGAGTACTGGGAAGATTCCAGAGTGTATCGTTCTCAGTCAGGCCTCCAAAGCTAGGTGTGACATCCCACATCTGTAACCTCACCATTTGCAGAGGCTGGGAGGGAAGCATCATGAAGTCAAGCCAGTAAGGTCCTGTTTCCAAAAATTAACACAAAGCATTGCTGGATACTCAGGAGAGAATCTCCTGCCTCTGTGTGGTGGTGTAAACTGTCAACCAGCCACACATGGATGAGCCCACAAGACGGTGGTTCCTTGGCTTGGATGACAGTCACCCATGACACTCCTTCATCACTGAGCTGTGCAGACTGCAAAGGAGAGCCCTACGAATCCCTTTCGAGGAGGCTGAGCATCTGTAGGGATGAGGAGGGAGCAAGGGATAATCCCTCTGTTAAGAGGAAAGAAATAACACTTCCTCTATTTGTGTATTAGCAGACAATTGCTAGTAGCTGGACTGGGGGACAGGGATGGAATAGACTCCTAGGCTCCGTCTCAGCCATACCTCACTCTCCTGAGCTAGGCCTTGCAGCAGGAGCTGTATGCAGGGGCAGGGACTCCCCCAGAACATCACTTTAACTTCTCTAGTTACCAGAACAAAAGCTCACATGTTGGGAGAGTATTACAGTTCGGATGTGAGATATCCCCCACTGGTGGACATGTGGGAACACTTGGTCCTCAGCTGCTGGCATGGTTTGGGCAGGTTTAACCCTTTGGGAGATAGAGTCTCTGTAGGTCTCTAGGCCCAAGCTTTGAAGTTTTACAGCCCAGCCTAACTTTCTAATTTCCTCCTACAGATCCATCATGAACATGCATACGGGTGTGTGGCCTGCTACTCCTGTCACCACAATGGACTGGTCCCTCTAACTGTAAGTCAGAAAAAGTTCTTCCCGCCCTATTTTGCCTTTTGTCAGGTTTTTGCCACATCAACTGGAAACATAACTAACTCGTCCACTCCCAAAGGGTGGAACTGCTATGGGTCTTCTTATATCTCAGAGGGACTAGGATACACTGACCAGCAGCTGGGCACTGCTGCAATGGGCTCAGCATTCCCCTAAGGTAACAGTACCAGGCCCCACAGGGGACCAGAACTAGCCACAGCTCAGGGATGGAAGATCCCTGGAGGCCAGCTACTCTCTATCTTTTCTGCTCTACAGGGCCAGGGTTATGTGGCAGAGGATGCTACATTTTCTTACTGTCCATCTTCCAAGGGCCCTTCTCTATACATTTCCACGGAAAGCTTCTGAGATGACCAGAAATGGAGATGGACCAATGGTTTCAATGCCACTTACAGTTTGGGGCACAGATGAGCTACTTGCAAAAAGGCATTCTGGATGAAAAATAATAGAAAATAAATTCACTGAGCACACATGAGGCCCTATACACAGCTGGCACATGTTATCACATACTGTCCCTCTGAGAAGCAGCAGTACAGTGGACAGAACCCAGGATCTCACCCACAACAAGCAGAGGCTCTGCCATGGGATGCCCCTACACTTTGTATTTTGAGATAAAGTCTCATTATGTTTTCCAAGCTGGCTTTAGACTCATTCTGTAGCCTAGGCAAGCCTTAAATCTGCAATCCCCCTGCCTCAGCCTCCTGAGTAGCTGGGAAGTCAGGTATGAAATGCCAGGCCTGGATTAACCTATCTTTCTCTTTTCTGGGGGTCTAAGACACTCATTCATACTTTCAGGGTGCCTGAAGGAATGAGCTGAGTAGCAGTAAACCTCCCCACCCCCAAATCTGATCATAGATACCCTTTCCCCCATCTAAGACATGGCTGGTATACATCAACATCTGGCAGAGTGTCTTCATGAACCTGCCACTTTGGATTATAACCCAGGGCATAATTGAGGGAGGTTCTCTGAAAGCCCACTGCATGTTGGCTTGCTTTTTTCTCAGCAGCATGTCAGCTGGGTCCCAGTGTGATGGCTTATTTAAAATATCGGGGAGAAATAAAATTCACTGTAAATTAGCTGTCGGCAGCTTAGAAACTACTAATGATGCAGAGATAATAGGGGATTTGCAGCAAACGCGATGCTGAGCTATGATTAGTGAGCACGGCTTTACCCCCTGGATGCCCACGGCCCCAAGCTTCCACGGCAAGGGATATACATATGCATCAGCTGGTACACTTGCAGATCCTGCTCCAGGGGCAGCAGGCTCAGGGCCTCCTGGTCAGAAGCCCAGTGCTTGGCTCTGATTTGCAAAAATGATTAATCTGTGGGTTTTGAGAATGAAAAATGTTTAGTTCCCCAGTCTAGGAGAAACCAAAGACTGGTCCTAAATCAAACTCCCTCTTGAAAACAAAAACAAGATTTGAAGATATAGTAAAGTGTTTGCCTCACAAGCATGAGGAATTGAATTTAGATGTGCAGCACCGATGTTAAAAAGCTGGCTACAGCAGCACATGCCTGTAATTCCAGGGCTGCGGAGGGAGAGACAGACAGACACACTGGCCAGACATTCTAGCTGGGTCACAGAGCTCCAGGTTCAGTGACTGGCCTTGTCTAAGAGTAATCAGAGAATACATCTGATATCAACCTATGGTCCCTACACACACACACACACACACACACACACACACACACACCACATATACATACATGCATACAAATATACACACATATACAATATACATCCAATACACATATACAAATATATACACACATACACATACATAAACACATACACACACAACACATATATGCACATGTACACAAATATATATATACAAAATATACATGCATATACACATACACACAACATGTGCATATGCATACACATATACACAAAGACACACATACACACATGCACACACATATACACATATACACGTGTCCATACATGTACACAAATACACACATATACACATGCACACACATACACGTATACAGACATAGACACACATACACAAATACACATACACACACACACATATGTACATATATATACACACACACATACACATATACAGGCACATATACATATACATGCATACATACATAGACACACATACAAAGAGAGAGAAAAAGGAGGGGAGCCTGGAAACCACCAGGAACGGAGCTGGAAGGGACCTCGCCATCTCACCTTGTCCTTCCCTGGCCCAGACACCCCCAGATAGCTCTTACTGGGTACCTTCAAGAGGCTTACTTCCCACAACCTTTCCTGCATGTAGACAAGAAATGGAAGCTAGCCACTAGCTGTGCGAGTGAAATCTGTTAGTAGGTCGCTATACTCTTTGCTGTCCCTCATTTTTATTAGTTGTGAACTTTATGCAGTGTATTGTGAGCATACTCATCCCTTCCCTCAGCCCCCTCTTCCCTACTGTAGTAGTTTGAATGGAAGGTGTCCTCAAATAGGCTTGGATGTTTGGATGCTTGGTCCCCAATTAGTGGTGCTGCTTTGATAATGTTATGGAACCTTTGGGAGGTACAGCCTTGCTCAAGGAAGCATGCCACTCAAGGTGAGCTTTGAGCATCTATGGTCTCACCCACCTGCCAGTTCGAATTCTATGCTTGTGCTCACAGTTGAACATGTGATCTTTTGGCTTCCTCTACACCTGCCACTTGCTTCCATGACTCCTGGAGCCAAGGTGGACTGTCATCCACCATGTTTGGAACAGTAGGCCAAAATAAACTCATCCATACGCTGATTTTGGTCATGGTATTTTATCACAGCAACAGAAAAGCAATTAACACACCTACCCACCCAACTGTGTGTCTTCTTTATTCTTTTTTAATCCATGAGGTCCAATTTGTACTGCTGATACGTCTTTGAATGTGTGACATTCCATTGGAGGGGTGTGGTCAACCTTACAGAGGCCATACCATTAAAGAAAACTGATTCTCTCTCCCCCAGCAACTCTCAATTGCCAATAGCTCCTTGGCTAAGGTTGGGACATTGTGCGCACCTCCACAGTCTCTGGCTTAAGCTTGTGCAGGTCTTGTGCATGCTGCTACACCACTGTGAGGTCATATGTGCATCTGCCCTGCGGTGTCTGGAAAACACTCTTACTGTGGTCATTTAACACCTTGGGATCCTACAATCTTTCTGCCCCCTCATCTATATAATACTCCCTTAGTGTTGAGGGGGGGATGTGATACAAATGTCCCATTTAGGGTTAAGCCTTCCTTAGTCTCTTATTAGCTGCATCTTGACAAGTTATGAGTCTCTGTGTTAATCACCATCTGCTGGGGAGGGAGGAAATGTTCTGTAATGAGGTTGAGAGATTCACTAATCTATGGATATAATAACTCAGAAGCTGTTGTACCTTTGCTCATTTAGCAGAGTAACAGTGGTAGTTTCTACCATGGGGTCTACTCCAGGTTTGTGACCCTGACATCAGTGTCAGGTGTGGGTTTCAACTTGTGAAGCAGGCCATAAATCACATCAGAAAGTAGCTAGTTACCCCCATGACATCTGTGCCACTGTTGTTCCTGTGAGCATGTGTGAGCATGTGGAAACCAGAGGTCAACCATGCCTATTGTGCCCACCAAAACCCCATTCAGAAACCTCCTACCCCTGAGCTATAAAACCTCCGTCTTCCTCTCATTCAAGGACAACTTTTCAAACCCTGCCTTAGGGGGAGGAGCCCCATGAATAAAACAGCGTGGTTCAATTAATTGCCAGCTTTAATTAATTTGGCCATGATGATTTGATGGTCTTTCTCCTCAAATCATTAGGATTAACAGAACATCTCACATTATTTAATGCTACAAACCCACAGAACCTAGGTCTTGCCCAGGCAAGATCCACTTCCTAATATGCATTAATGTGAACAATAGCAGGTTTTCCTTTGCACCAAAGTATGTGATTTGGCCAAGTTACAGTCTCCAAGTCCTGGCAAAGAAAGAAGCACATGCAGATGGCATGAGTGCCAAAGACAAGTCACCTGCATAATAAGATACCCGAAAGTCTGCGGCTAAAACACGCATGTACGTGGAAAACAAATCCCTATGGCATGCCTATTCCTCTCTTTCACATCTTGACACACTTGTCACTCAAAGCCAGAAGTCCCAGCTCTGCAAAGTCCCTGCCATCTCCATCCCTGTTTTTATACTCTTTAGTTCTTAGATTAACTCTTTGCAGGATGGTGGCTGCTGGGCATTTGAAAAATGTCCTTTCAAACATGCACCATGGCTCTGCTGTCTGGAGGGAGCCCTTGGGTACACATACTCCCACCTTGCCCAAAGCATTTGTAAAATCCATGCCCAGAATGTCAATAATTTAGTTGATGCATGTATGTGAGGTTGATATCTAGAATAGCTTGAGACTTTTGTCTGAGGGCTGTCCGCCCAGACAAACAATCCTCTTCTTTAAAATGAGAAGAAACTACGCAAGAGTCGGGGATCGCTGCTGTTCAGTCCTTCTTCAGAAAGCAGAGAAGGAAGTGGGCTATACTCATTACTACTGTTCAGGGTGCCTGATATTTCCCATCTATTTCCCTCATCCTAATAACAGACTGACTGTGCGTTGTCCTGACAACATAGATGACCATGTGACCCATTCTTAAGCAATCACAGTAACAAGGAGATTGGTGGAGAAGTGGGTGGAGGATCCCAAGATTGCCTATCAGGATCTATCCTGGGATACTTATGTGAACATAACTAAAAGATTCTCAGGAATGGAGAGATAGCCTCATCCATACAGTATTTTTCTTGTAAGCATAAAGACCTAACTTCAACCCCCCTGGCCCATGTTAAAGAAGCCATGCAAAGTGGCATACAGTTGTAATCCCAACATGGAGGACATAGAGCCAGGCATACCTGGGGCTGGCGAGCCAGCCCAGCCCATTTGGTGAGTTCCAGGCCAGTAAGAGAGCCTATCTCAAAAACTAGGGCAGGTGACATGAAGAATAACACTTGTCTCTACATACATGCACACCCATGTTCATGTGCACCCATACACACATGAACACACACATCGTACACAAGAGATCTTATTTCTGTAAACATTGCTCAACATATGAGCGAATAAGGTAAAGAAACCTGTTTCCTCTATCACCCACACTGAAAAATGGAGCCAATCAGAAACAAGGGCTAAACAAATGCTCACTGGCAGTCCTATCTCCCAGCTCCCTGGTCCAAAAAGCTCATCTTTCCCCTCTGAGTGACCCATGATTCTTTTCAGCTCTGTAACCCAATGGAATTCCCTTGGCTTGACTAATCTGAGGCCCTTGCTGTCACTGAAGGCATCCTGGCATGCACTGACTCTGTTCCAGGAAGAACAGGTATGTATCTTTAATCACACTTAGTTATTCGATAGGATATGTTTAGCATTTTGTACAAGTCCCTTAATTTTGTGTTTCTTCCTTTGCTGTTTAAAATGATTAATTAGCTTAAACTTAAAACGGATCTAATTAAAGCCAGATAGTCCGTATTTTCGTCTTGCTTGTTTCTGAGACCCTTGTTATTTTATCACATGTATGAGGACTTTAATTTGCCCATATTCCCCTCCTTATAAAATATTAAGGGAGAAAGTGGAATAAAATAGTTCAGTAATTGCTTGAGCATTGCAGTGAGGACAAGATTACAGGCTTCGCCAAAATTGAGCCAGTAGCTGGCAGGCAAAATCAGCATGCAATCACCCAGTGTCAATTTGCCAACTAATGCATATTAAGTCTGAATCTGCTCTGTTCAAGGAAGTAAGTATCTGTAAGACATAAAGAACAAGGTTGGTTTGGAGGTGAGACGTCAAAACAAACAAACAAAAAAAAAATGATGTTGCTCCTTTCAGCTCCTACCATTGGAAGCCACAAATAGGACACCTCCATAGCACCTGGTAAGGAACTGGCCATTAAAAACAGTGCATCCCATAATAATCAAAACACAAAATACATTAAATAAAGAATATTAAAAAGGACAAGCCTAACAGAATTACACCAGACTTCTCACCCAAGACTATGAAAGCCAGAAGATTCTGTGCAGATGTCATACAGACCCTAAGAGAACATAAATTCCAGCCCAGACTACTATACTCAATTACTATAGATGGAGAAAACAAGATTATTCCATGACAAAATGAAATTTACACAATATCTTTCCACAAATCCAGCCCTACAAAGGATAATAGATGGAAAACACCAACACAAGGAGGGAAACTATACTCTAGAAAAGCAAGAAAGTAATCTTTCAACAAATCCACAAGAAGACAGACACACAAACATAACGCAACCTCTAACACAAAAATAACAGGGAGTAACAATCATTTTTCCTTAATATCTCTTAACATCAACGGACTCAATTCCCCAATAAAAAGACATAGACTAACAGAGTGGATACATAAACAGGACCCAGCATTTTGCTGCATACAGGAAATACACCTCAGTGACAAAGAAAGACACTACCTTGGAGTAAAGGTTGGAAAACAATTTTCCAAGCAAATGGTCCCAAGAAACAAGCTGGAGTAGCTACTCTAATATCAAATAAAATCCACTTTCAACCAAAAATTATCAAAAAGGATAAGGAAAGACACTCAAACTGGTCAAAGGAAAAATCTACCAAGATGAACTATCACATCTATGCTCCAAATGCAAGGGCACCCACATTCATAAAAGAAACTTTACTCAAGCTCAAAGCACACATCACACCCCACACAATGATAGTGGGAGACTTCAACACCCCACTCTCAGCAATGGACAGATCATGGAAACAGAAACTAAACAAAGACACAGTGAAACTCACAGAAGTTATGAACCAATGAATCTAACAGATATTTATAGAACATTTCACCCTAAAGCAAAAGAGTATAATTCCTTCTCAGCACCTCATGGTACCTTCTCCAAAACTGACCATATAATTGGCCACACAACAAGCCTCAACAGATACAAGAAGATTGAAATAATCCCATGTGCCCTATCAGATCCCTACCATGTGCCCTACCACAGACCAAGGCTGGTCTTCAATAACAACAAAAAACAACAGAAAACACACATACACATGGAAATTGAACAACGCTCTACTCAATGATAACTTGGTCAAGGAGAAATAAAAAAAGAAATTAAAAACTTTTTAGAATTTAATGAAAATGAAAACACATCATACCAAAACTGTGGGACACAATGAAAGCAGTGGTAAAAGGAAAACTCATAGCTCTAAGTGCTAGCTCCACTAGCAGCTTGACAGTACACCTGAAAGCTCTAGAACAAAAAGAAGCAAACACACCCAAGAGGAGTAGACAGAAGGAAATACTCAAACTCAGGGCTGAAATCAACCAAATAGAAACAAAAAGAACTATACAAAGAATCAACAAAACCAGGAGCTGGTTCTTTGAGGAAACTCAACGAGATAGATAAACCCTTAGCCAGACTAATCAGAGGGCACAGAGACAGTATCCAAATAAATAAAATCAGAAATGAAAAGGGAGACATAACAACAGAAACTGGAAATTCAAAATATCATCAGATGCTACTACAAAAGTTTATACTCAACTAAATTGGAAAATCTAGAAGAAATGGACAATTTTCTAGACACATACAAGGTGCCAAAGTTAAAACAGGATCAGATAAACCATCTAAACAGTCACATAACCCCTAAAGAAATAGAAGCAGTCATTAATAGTCTCCCAATCAAAAACAGCCCAGGACCAGATGGGTTCAGTGGAGAATTCTATCAGACCTTTAAAGAAGACCTAATACCAATATTCTTCAAATTATTCCACAAAATAGAAACAGAAGGTATTCTACAGAATTCATTCTATGAAGCCACAATTACGCTTATACCTAAACCACACAAAGACCAAACAAAGAAAGAGAACTTCAGACCAATCTCCCTTATGAATATTGCTGCAAAAATACTCAATAAAATTATTGTCAACCGAATCCAACAACACATCAAAACGATCATTCACCACGATCAAGTAGACTTCATCACAGGGATTCAGGGATGGTTCGATATATGGAAATCCATCAATGTAATCTATTACATAAACAAACTCAAAGAAGAAAACCACACGATCATTTCATTAGATGCTGAAAAAGCATTTGACAAAACTCAACATCCTTTCATGTTAAAAGTCTTAGAAAGATCAAGAATCCAAGGCCCATACCTAAACATAGTAAAATCAATATACAGCAAACCAATAGCCAACATCAAACTGAATGGAGAGAAACTTGAAGCAATCCCACTAAAATCAGGGACTAGACAAGGCACTCTCTCCCTATCTATTCAACATAGTACTTGAAGTTCTATCAAGGACAATTAGACAACAAAGGAAGGTCAAAGGGATACAAAGTAGAAAAGAAGAAGTCAAAATATCACTATTTGTGATGATATGATCATATACTTAAGTGACCCCAAAACTTCCACCAGAGAACTCGTAAAACTGATAGACAACTTCAGCAAAGTGGCTGGATATAAACTTTACTCAAGCAAATCAGTAGCCTTCCTCTACTCAAAGGATAAACAGGCTGTGGAAGAAATTAGGGAAATGACATCCTTCACAATAGCCACAAATAATATTACATACCTTGGTGTGAATCTAACCAAGCAAGTGAAAGATCTATATATGATAAGAACTTCAAGTCTCTGAAGAAAAAAAAATCAAAAATCTCAGAAGATGGAAAGATCTCCCATGCTCATGGATTGACAGGATTAATATAGTAAAAATGACCATCTTGCTAAAAGCAATCTACAGATTCAATGCAATCCCCATCAAAATCTCTACTCAATTCTTCACAGAGCTAGAAAGAACAATTTGCAAATTCATTTGAAATAACAAAAAACCCAGGAAAGTAAAAATTATTCTCAACAATAAAAGAACTTCTGGGGGAATCACCATCCCTGACCTCAAGCTGTACTACAGAGCAATAGTGATAAAAAAAAAAAAAACAAACAAACTGCAAGGTATTTGTACAGAGACAGGCAGAAGATCAATGGAATAGAATTGAAGACCCAGAAATGAACTGGTGGTTAGCATGTAGAAAAATTCAAATAGATCCATTCCTATTTCCTTGTACAAAGCTCAAGTCCTTGTGGATCAAGGACCTCCACATAAAACCAGATACACTGAAACTTATAGAGGAGAAACTGAGGAAGAGCCTGGAAGATATGGGCACAGGAGAAAAATTCCTGAACAGAACACCAATGGCTTGTGCTGTAAGAACAAGAATCGACAAATGGGAACCTCACAATATTACAAAGCTTCTGTAAGGCAAAGAACACGGTTGATAAGACATAAAAGGCAACCAACACATTGGGAAAGGGTCTAATATCCAATATATACAAAGAACTCAAGAAGTTAGACTCCAGAGAACAAAATAACCCTATTAAAAAATGGGGTACAGAACTAAACAAAGAATTTTCAACTGAGGAATATGGAATGACCAAGAAACACGTAAAGAAATGTTCAACATCCTTAGTCATTAGGGAAATGCAAATGAAAACAACCCCAAGATTCCACCTCACACCAGTCAGAATGGCTAGGATAAAAAACTCAGATGACCTATTGACAGTGTCTTTTGCCTTACAGAAGCTTTGTAATTTTATGAGGTCCCATTTGACAATTCTTGATCTTAGAGCATAAGCTATTGGTGTTCTGTTCAGGAAATTTTCCCCTGTGCCTATGTGCTCAAGGCTCTTCCCCACTTTCTTTTCTATTAGTTTCAGTGTATCTGGTTTAATGTGGAGGTCCCTGATCCACTTGGACTTGAGCTTTGTACAAGGAGATAGGAATGGATCGATTTGCATTTTTCTACACGCTAACTACCAGTTAAGCCAGCACCATTTGTTGAAAATGATGTCTTTTTTCCACTGGATGGTTTTAGCTCCTTTGTCAAAGATCAATTGACCATAGGTGTGTGGGTTCATTTCTGGGTCTTCAATTCTATTCCAGTGATCTACCTGCTTGTCACTGTACCAATGCCATGCAGTTTTTATCACAATTACTCTGTAGTACAGCTTAAGGTCTGGGATGGTGATTCCACCAGAGGTTCCTTTATTGTTGAGAATAGTTTTGACTATCCTGGGTTTTTTGTTATTCCAGATGAATTTGCAAATTGCTCTTTCTAAGTCTGTGAAGAATTGAGTTAGAATTTTGATGGGGATTGCATTGAATCTGTAGATTGCCTTCGGTAAGATGGCCATTTTTACTATATTAATCCTGCCAATTCACAAGCATGGGAGATCTTCTTCAATTTCCTTCTTCAGAGACTTGAAGTTCTTGTCAAACAAATCTTTTACTTGCTTAGTTAGAGTTACACAAGGGTATTTTATATTATTTGTAATTATTGTGAAGGGTGTTGTTTCCCTAATTTCTTTCTCTGCCTGTTTATCCTTTGTGTAGAGGAAGGCCACTGATTTGCTTGAGTTAATTTTATATCCAGCTACTTTGCTGAAGTTGTTTATCAGGTTTAGGAGCTCTCTGGTGGAATTTGGGGTCACTTAAGTATACTATCATATCATCAGCAAATAGTGATAATTTGACTTTTTCCTTTCCAATTTGGATCCCTTTGATCTCCTTTTGTCGTCTAATTGCTCTGGCTAAGACTTCAAGTACAATATTGAATAGGTATGGAGAGAATGGGCAGCTTTGCAGCAACCAACGGGAAAAGATCTTTATCAATCCTATATCTGATAGAGGGCTAATATCCATTATATACAAAGAACTCAAGAAGTTAGACTCCAGAGAACCAAATAACCCTATTTAAAAATGAGGTACAGAGCTAAACAAAGAATTTTCAACTGATGAATACCAAATTCCTGAGAAGCACCTAAAGAAATGTTAAACATCCTTAGTCATCAGGGAAATGCAAATCAAAACAACCCTGAGATTCCACCTCACACCAGTCAGAATGGCCAGGATAAAAAAACTCAGGTGACAGCAGATGTTGGAGAAGTTGTGGAGAAAGAGAAACACTCCTTCATTGCTGGTGGGATTGCAAGCTGGTACAACCACTCTGGAAATTAGTTTGGCAGTTCCTCTGGAAATTGGACATAGTTCTACCAGAGGACCCAGCTATATCACTCCTGGGCAT
Organism: Montemys delectorum; assembly: GCA_019843815.1. NCBI lineage: Eukaryota > Metazoa > Chordata > Mammalia > Rodentia > Muridae > Montemys > Montemys delectorum. Next base: position 29,006 of record JADRCD010226460.1, read on the forward strand.
ATACCCAGAAGATGCTCCAACATGTAATAAAGACACATGCTCCACCATGTTCATAGAAACCTTATTTATAATAGCCAGGAGCTGGAAAGAACCCAGATGTCCCTCAACAGAGGAATGGATACAGAAAGTGTGGTACATCTACACAATGGAGTACTACTTGGCTATTCAAAACAATGAATTCACAAAATTCTTAGGCAAATGGATAGAACTAGAAAATATTATCCTGAGTGAGGTAACCCAATCACAAAAGAAAACACATAATATGCACTCACTGATAAATGGATACTAGCCCCAAAGCTCCAAATAACCAGAATACAATTCACAGACCACATGAAGCTCAAGAAGAAGGAAGACCAAAGTGTGGGTGCTTCGGTCCTTCTTAAAAGAAGAACAAAATACTCACAGGAGCAAATATGGAGATAAAGTGTAAAGCAGAGACTGAAGGAAAGGCCACCCAGAGACTGTCCCACCTGGGGATTCATCCCATATACAAACCCAGACATTGCCAAGAAGTGCATGTTGAAAAGAGCCTGATATGGGTGTTTCCTGAGAGACCCTGCCAGAACTTTTCAAATACAGAGACGGATGTTAGCAGCCAACCATTGGACTGAGCACAGTGTCCCTAATAGAAGAGTTAGAGAAGGGACTGAAGGAGTTAAAGGGGTTTGCAACCCCACAGGAAGAACAACAATATCAACCAACCAGACTCCCTCAGAGTTCTGAGGGATTAAGCCATCAACAAAGAGTACACATGGCTCCAGCTAAATATGTAGCAGAGGATGGCCTTGTCATGCATCAAGGGAAGAAGAGGTCCTTGGTCCTATGAAGGCTCAATAGATGCCCCAGTGTAGAGGAATTGAGGCAGGGAGAGTGGGTGGGTGGGTAGAGGAACACCCTCATAGAAGCAGGGGGATGGAGGATGTGATAGGGTGTTTCCCGGGAGGGAGGGAAACCAGGAAAGTTACCATATTCAAATCAGAAGTTTCCAATGTCCAGCAGAGCTCAACAACAGAAGTCCCACTGAGGCCATCAGCTGGAGTCTCTGATTGGGGTGCTGGGCAGAGCAGAGTTTCAGTCACTGTTCTGTAGAACACCCAAACACTGGCTGCTGCCCTTGTCACTGACCTGTCCCTAAGGGATCACTATGTCCATTTTCAGGAAACACTCAACTCTGGTCTCAAAAGAGGAGCTCACTCAGGCAATGCTCAACTTCTTCTCACCAGACTCTATTTCATTCAAAAATACACCTATCGGATGCCCCCGGTGTGCTACAAGCTAAAGCCAGAACCTGGGTACAAAGCATGGAAAGGAGTGATTGCCAGGAGCCCCCATTCTAGATGGGAAGAAGCTTCAAAGGACAACAGAGCAGAGTACAAATGAAGGAAAGAGCGGACTGGCAAGATGGCTCAGTGTATAAAGGTGCTTGCTGCCAAGTCTGACAACCTCAGTCCACTCTGCAAGTCCTACACCATAATAGGGGAGAACTAACTACCAAGCCTTGTTTTCTGACCTCTAGACACCGGTGATATCACCTTTACACACTGAGTCATCAAACGCCCACTCTTTCTTCAACTCTTGACCTTTGTTACATATAATTTATACTATGTGCACTATAAGCCTCACTCTGTAACCCAGGCTGGCTAATAACTCACAGAGCTCCTCCTGCCTCAATCTTCCACGGGCTGACACTACAAGCATGAGCCGTGATGTCTAGCTTACCAGTGGTGTTTTCTTCTGTTTCTTTTTCCTTTCTCCCTTGTTTAAAACATATGTGCAATGTGCCCAAGTACTCGTGGACACAGTTTTGAAACTGGCTGGCTATTTGTCATGGGCAAGCTCTAGACGAAAATGTAACCTTTCCAAGCAAAATAACTCTACCACCCCCTCTCCCCATCTTAAATGTCAAGTATTGCCGTTCTGCTGCTATTTTTCAACAGGTGTAGAAAAATAACATCAGAAACTAACTAAAAACCACATTTAGTCATTAAAGATCAACACGCAAAAAAATAATGCCTCTGACGACGTTCAAGAGAGCCCTTTCTGTAATGACCCCTTCGTCTGTGTGTTCTAGTTCCTCTCGTCTCTCCACTGACAGCTAATGAGGCAAGGTGAGAGCATGGGGCTGGTCCCTAACCATGCCTGAGCTTGTGTGACAGACCATGGCTTCATGGCTCATGTCAGGATAGAAAAAGCATGCGTGGGTTTGTCTTGGAAGACACAGCTTAACAAGCATGGAGACAAAGTCCTACTCATGAGGAATGCAATGTGTGCCATCTGCCAGGGTGCTGAAGGTCCAGGGATGCTCAGTAAATGAAACCTGATGACATTACATATATATATATATATATATATATATATATATGTGTGTGTGTGTGTGTGTGTGTGTGTGTGTGTGTGTGTGTATCACAGTTGTGGGTCTTTGCATGAATTAAGGCTAATGACCACAGTTCAGTCCCTGGTGCCCACACAGTACAAGGAAAGAATCAACTTTTATAAATTATCCTCTGGCCTCCACATGTGTGCCATGATACACACACACACACACACACACACACACGCACACACACACACACAAGTAAAAATAATCTTTGAAGAGGGCTTTCTTAGTCAGGGTTTCTATTCCTGCACAAACATCATGACCAAGAAGCAAGTGGGGGAGGAAAGGGTTTATTCAGCTTACTTCCACATGGCTGTTGATCACCAGAGGAAGTCAGGACTGGAACTCAAGCAGGTCAGGAAGCAGGAGCTGATGTAGAGGCCATGGAGGGATGTTCCTTACTGGCTTGCTTCCCCTGGCCTTCTCAGCCTGCTCTCTTATAGAACCCAAGACTTCCAGCCCAGGGATGGCACCACCCACAAGGGGCCCTACCCCCTTGGTCACTAATTGAGAAAATGCCCCACAGCTGGATCTCATGGAGGCATTTCCCCAACTGAAGCTCCCTTCTCTGTGATAACTGCAGCCTGTGTCAAGTTGACACCCAAAACCAGCCAGCACAGGGCTCTAGAGAGATGACTCAACAGGTAAAAGCATGACTACTCCTGTAGAAAATTTGAATTTGGTTCTAAGCCCCCACTGCAGTTGGTTCATAACCACCTGAAACTCCAGCTTCTGGGGACCCAACACTTTCTTGTGGCTTCCAGGTGTGCCTGCACTCACATGCACATACACACACAAACGCACATACATATACACACATGTACAAAAGACACATACATACACAAACACATGCAAACACGTGCACACATACATACATACATACATACATACATACACACACATACATACACATACATAGACACACACACATACCACATACAAACAAAAAGAAAAAGAAATTTTGAGATAAGGAAGAGACTTAATTCATATATATGGGTGCTATTATGTCATATGTCCCCCAGAAAGCCTGCCCATCTGTTAAGGCTTTGACCCCTACCTTGAGGGGGTGCATCTAACTGCCTTGATGGAGTTAAGAAGGGGATACCAAGACCTCAGCCACTCACACCCCTCTCTGCCAGCTTCCTGACCACGATGAGGTGCAAGTCTCCTCTCCTATGCATGCCTCTCAAACATAACAAAGCCATGGACCAGACCTGTGTAACCATGAGCAGAGATCAACCCTTTCTCCTTTCATACTGGGCACCCCTGGCAGTCTGCCATGGTGACAGAAGGCTAACCCATTGGGTCAGGTGCCACAGTGGGCATCCCTGGTAGTCTGTAATGGTGACAGAAGGCTAACCCATTGG
>JADRCD010226461.1:0-23659 GCA_019843815.1 Montemys delectorum
ACCAGTTTCTGGCTATTATAAATAAGGCTGCTATGAACATGGTGGAGCATGTGTCCTTATTACATGTTGGAGCATCTTCTGGGTATATGCCCAGGAGTGGTATAGCTGGGTCCTCTGGTAGAACTATGTCCAATTTCCAGAGGAACTGCCAAACTGATTTCCAGAGTGGTTGTACCAGCTTGCAATCCTACCAGCAATGAAGTAGTGTTCCTCTTTCTCCACAACCTCTCCAGCATCTGCTGTTACCTGAGTCTTTTATCCTAGCCAATCTGACTGCTGTGAGGTGGAATCTCAGAGTTGTTTTGATTTGCATTTCCCTGATGACTAAGGATGTTGAACATTTCTTTAGGTGTTTCTCAGCCATTTGGTATTCATCAGTTGAGAATTCTTTTTTTATCTCTGTACCCCATTTTTTAATAGGGTTATTTGATTCTTTGGAGATTGACTTCTTGAGTTCTTTGTATACATTGGATATTAGCCCTCTATCAGATATAGGGTTGGTAAAGATCTTTTCCCAATTTGTTGGTTGCTGTTTTGTCCTATTGACAGTGTCTTTTGCCTTACAACAGCTTTGCAACTTTATGAGGTCCCATTTGTCAATTCTTGATCTTAGAGCAGAAGCTATTGGCATCTTTTGAGGTACTTGGTCTAAAGCCACATGCCACTGAACCTGGCCAGGAACTTTTCTAAATTAATTGTTCAAATGAGCATAACTAATGCTCATTTGGAGTTAGGAATCAGGGAAAAGCACACCTAGGTGCTCTTAAATATGCAGGAAAAAAATCATACATCTCCTTTTAACTGCTTTCTATCAGCATCCTTTATAGAAAAATTGTTCCTCTTCCATAGAACTCTTCATCTTCTTATAAAAAAATAAGAAACCCTCTATAGTGACTTATATTTTCATTTTACACAATGAAACAAAAGAAAAAGTACACTGTATCCTTATTAAAGGCGTGTGCAGTGTCTGCTCTTCTATTTTAATTAATCAGCTTCACCAAATACTATGCTGATATAGATATTATGTCTCCTAGAAAAATTGATTGCTGGTGATTTAAACAGCCTTTGATTCTCTGCATAAAATCCACTGGCAATGAAAACTTTCATTTAAAAAATGTGCTGTCATACCAATCCATGTATGCATGCATTAAAAAATAAGCATATATAAGATAAAACACATATGAAATAGATGCACAATGAATTTTCTGCTATGAAAAGAGGAAACAGACTAGAGTTTGGAGTTACATTCTTGAAATCCTAGCACTTGGGACATTAAAGAAGGCAGACTGCTTTGAACTCAAATCCAGCAAAGTGGGACTTTGAAAAGTGCTTGGTTGGTCCAAAATGCAAAGGTGACAGTCTTTCTGGGTGGATTACTTGGTCATGGGATTGTATTTCCTTTTCAAGATAATACACTTTTCTTTTCTTTTCTTTTCTTTTCTTTTCTTTTCTTTTCTTTTTTCTTTTCTTTCTTTCTTTCTGTCTGTCTGTCTTTCTTTCTTTCTTTCTTTCTTTTTTCTTCTTTGAGACAGGGTTTCTCTGTCTAGCCCTGTCTGTCCTGGAACTCACTCTGTAGACGAGGCTGGCCTCGAACTCAGAAATCTGCCTGCCTCTGCCTCCCAAGTGCTGGGATTAAAGGCATGTGCTACCACTGCCAGCAAGATAATACATTTTAACATTAGAATTGTGAGGTAAGGAAGAGAATTTTCCAGTGCTCAGCTTTCAAATACACTATGTGCCACACGTTTTGTTAAATTACCTTTACTTGCTGGCATAGAATAAGTTATAGATCATACTTATTCTAAGTTGTTGCTATGGTAACTGTGTAGGTTCTGTAAAACCATAAACAGTCATAGAAAATGGCCAAGTAGAGCAAATGCTTATAGCTCTCCTCCCTCTGTTCAAATGTATGCACACACAATTTTTAATATTATCTTTACAAATAAGCGTTTATTCATTTCAGATGGATGCTCAGAAACTTCTTCCAAAAGATTTTCATCATTTGTGTGTGGGTACATGATATGTAACTTGGGGGAACGTGACCTTTCTTCCCATTTACCAAAACATAAAATGAGGTGACAATGAGAATCCACTACCCCTCCCCATGAATTATATGAGGAGTCTATATAAACATGCCAAAAGCTTTGCTAAGATTATGCATGCAGGTATGAAGATTAGCATGACTAAACTGACTTCTAGCTATTTGAACAGCCTTTGATTCTCTGCATAAAACCCGTTGACAATGAAAATTTTCATTTAAAAAATTGTGCTTCCATGGCCAACCCATGCTAACCAGTTGATAGACTATTTTTAATAGGAGTTTGAAAGAAAATGCTTTTAAATCAGCCAAACAAGACTCTTTGAATTTGTTATAGATTATGCATGATGATTTTGCTACTATACAAAACTAGAGAAAATTTTTGGAAGCAGAGAGCAGCCATCTCCCGCGTACATCTGGCTCTTTCGTGAATTTGAATTGGAGAATGATCATCTGTGGTGTCCTCATTGCTAAATCCCTTAAAGATATGGTGAAATGTAAAACTGGGATCTGTCTAGGAACATTTATGCCCTACACACATTTAACCTACAACTTCTCCTATGGGTGGAGCTTAATTGTTAGTAGCAACCTCACAATCCTAGTTATTCACATATTTTAAAAAGTCATGTATCAATAGTAGCCATATTTAGATTCATTCTTTAATTTAAAAATAATTCCTTACCAGCTAAATGTAATTATGATTAAATTTTTGGTTTCTTCTGAATATACAAATGTACAGCTATTCAAGGAAAGTCTATATAATTTCTCTATATATACAGTCTATATACAGTATATGTATATACTCATGTTTATTGTCAAGATGTAACATGGAAAGCTGTGAGAATATGACATTTAGGCATTTATATATTTATGTTTTTCAATTAATTTACATTTCAAATGCTATCCCCTTACCCCGTTTCCACCCCTCCCAGTAACACCCTATCCTACCCCCCTTCTCCCTGCTTTTATGAGGGTGTTCCTTCATTCACCCACCCACTCTTGCATCCCTGCCCTCGATTCCCCTACACTGGGGCATCTATCAAGCCTTCATAGGACCAAAGGACCTCTTCTCCCATTGATGCCTGATAAAACCATCTGTTGCTACATATGGAGCTGGAGCTATGTATACTCCTTGATTAGTGGCTTAGTCCTTGGGAGCTCTGGGGGGAAGGTGGTCTGGTTGGTTGATATTGTTATTCTTCCTATGGGCTTGCAAACCCCTTCAGCTCATTCAGTCCTTTCTCTAACTCCTCCACTGGGAACTCCTCACTTAGGGCTAAGAGCATCCAACTCTGTATTTTGTAAGGCTCTGACAGACCCTCTCAGAAGACAGCTTTATCAGGCTCCTGTCAGTAAGAACTTCTTAGTATCCACAATAGTGTTGGAGTTTGGTGACTGTATCTGGGATGAATCCCTAGGGGGGGACAGTCTATAGATGGCCTTTCTTTCAGGCTCTGCTCTGTTCTTTGTCTCCATATTTGCTCCATGAGTATTTCGTTCCCCTTTCTAAGAAGGACTGAAGCACCCAGACTATGTTTTTCCTTCTTGAGCTTCATGTAGTCTATGAATTTTATCTTGGGTGTTCATGGATTTTGGGCTAATATCCACCTATCAGCGAGTACATACCATGTGTGTTCTTTTGTGATTGGGTTACCTCACTCAGGATGACATTTTCTAGTTCCATCCATTCGCCTCAGAATTTCATGAATTCATTGTTTGTAATAGCTGAGTAGTACTCCATTGTTTAACTGTACCACATTTTCTGTATCCATTCCGCTGTTAAGGGATATCTGGGTTCTTTCCAGCTTCTGGCTATTATGAATAAAGCTGCTATGAAATAGTGGAGCAAACAAACAAAAACAACAAGAACAAACCCTTGTTCCCTCCCCCTCCCCATGCTGGCCACCTCACCCTCTCCCACTTATTGGCCTGGCATTCCCCTACACTGGGGCACAGAACCTTCACAGGGCCAAGGGCCTCTCCTCCCATTGATGATCGACTTTGTAATCCTCTACACATGCTGCCAGAACAATCAGTCCTATCATGTATAGTCCTTGATTGTTGGTTGAGTCCCTGGGAGCTCTGAGGGTACTAGTTAGTTCACATTGTTCTTCGTCCTAAGGGGCTGGAAACCCTTCAGCTCCATAGGTCCTTTCTCTAACTCCTTCATTGGGGACCCTGTGCTCAGTTAAATGGATGGCTGTGACCCTCTACCTCTGTGTTAGTCAGGTACTGTCAGAGCCTCTCAGGAGATAGCTATATTAGGTTGGCTTGTCCTTCCTTCAGTCTCTGCTCCATAGTTAGGCTCTGCAACTCCTTCTGTGGGAATTTTGTTCCCCCTTTTAAGAAAGAATTAAATGTCTATATTTTGGTCTTCCTTTTTCTTGAGTTTCTTGTGGTTTGTGGGTTGATCTTCCTCTATTCTGAACTTCTGGGCTAATAACCATTTATCAGAGAGTATATACTATGTGTGTTCTTTGTGATTGGGTTACCTGTCACACAGATCACTCACTTGTTTGGTTAGAGTCACACCAAGATATTTTATATTGTTTAGGACTATTGTGAAGGGTGTAATTTTCCTAATTTCTTTCTCAACCCCTTTATCCTTTTAGTATAGAAAGGATACTGATTTGTCTGAGTTAATTTTATATGTAGCCACTTTGCTGAAGTTGTTTATCAACTGTAGTAGTTCTCTGGTAAAGGTTTTGGGGTCACTTAAGAATACTAATATACCATCTGCAAATTGTGATATTTTGACTTCTTCCCTTCCAATTTGTATCCCTTTGACCTCCTTTTGTTGTCTACTTGCTCTAGCTAGAACTTCAAGTAATAGATAGGGAGAGAGTGGGCAGCCTTGTCTAGTTCCTGATTTTCATGGGATTACTTCCAAATTTCTCTCCATTTAGTTCAGTGTTGGCTACTGGTTTGTTGTATATTGCTTTCACTATGTTTAGGTATGGGCCTTGAATTCCTGATCTTTTCAAGACTTTTAAAATGAAGGAATGTTGAATTTTGTCAAACACTTTTTCAGCATCTAATCAAATGAATACGTGGTTTTATTCTTTGAGTTTATGTAGTAGATTACATTGATGAATTTCCTTATATTAAACCATCCCTGCATCCGTGGAATGAAGCCTACTTGATCGTGGTGCATGATCATTTTGATCTGTTCTTGGATTTGGTTTTTGAGAATTTTATTGAATATTTTGCACTGATATTACCAAGGGATATTGTTCTGAAGTTGTATTTCTTTTTTGGGTCTTTGTGAGGTTTTGGTATCAGAGTAACTGTGGCTTCACAGAAAGAGTTAGGTAGTGTTCCTTCTGCTTCTATTTTGTGGAAAACTTGGAGAGTATTGGTATTAGGTCTTCCTTGAAGGTCTGATATAATTCTGCACTAAACACATCTGGTACTGGGCTCTTTTTGGTTGGGAGACTTTAATGACTGCTTCTGTTTCTTTAGGTGTTATGGGACTGTTTAGATGGTTTAGCTGATCCTGAATTAACTTTGGTGTTTGGTGTCTCTCTAGAAAATTGTTCATTTATTCTAGATGTTCCAGTTGTATTAAGTATAGGCTTTTCAAGTAGAGCTGATAATTTTTTGAAATTCCTCAGTTTCTGTTGTTATATCTCTCTCTTCTTTTCAGATTTTGCTAATTTGAATATTGTTTCTATGCCCTCTGGTTAGTCTGGTTAAGGGTTTATCTATCTTTTTGATTTTCTCAAGAACCAGCTCCTGGTTTGGTTGATTCTTTGTATAGTTCTTTCTGATTCTACCTGGTTGACTTCAGCTCTGAGTTTGATTATTTTCTGCTGTCTACTCCTCTTGGGTGTGTTTGCTTTTTGTTCTAGAGCTTTTAGGTGTGCTGTCAAGCTGCTAGTGTATGGTCACTCCAGATTCTTTTTGGAGGCACTCAGAGCTGTGAGTTTTCTTCTTAACAACTGGTTTCATTGTAGACCATAAATATGAATAACGTTGTACATTCATATACATTAAATTCTAAAAAGTCTTTAATTTCTTTGTTTATTTCTTCCTTGACCAAGTTATCATTGAGCACAGTGTTATTCAGCTTCCATATGTATATAGGCTTTCTGTTGTTTTTGTTGCTATTGAAGACCAGTCTTAATCCTTAATGATGTTAGGAGGCATGGGATTATTTCAGTCTTCTTATATCTGTTGAGGTCTGATTTGTGACCAATTATATGGTCAAATTGGAGAAGGTACCATGATGTACTGAGAAGAATATATATTCTTTTTTTTTAGGATGAAATGTTCTATAGATATCTCTTAAATTCCTTTAGTACATAACTTCTGTTAGTTTCACTGTGTCTCTGTTTAGTTTGTGTTTTCATGTTCTGTCTATTGGCGAGAGTGTGGTGTTGAAGTCTCCCCCTACTATTGTGTATGGTGTAATGTTTGCTCTGAGCTTTAGTAAAGTTTCTTTTATGAATGTGGGTGTCGTTGTATTTGGAGCATAGATATTCAGAATTCAGAGTTCTTCTTAGTAAGTTTTTCCTTTGAGGAGTATGAAGTGTCCTTCTTTATCTTTTTTTGATGACTTTTGTTTGAAAGTAGATTTTAATCCCATATTAGAATGGCTACTCCAGCTTGTTTCTTGGATCCATTTGCTTGGAAAATTGTTTTCCAGCCCTTTACTCTGAGGTAGTAGTGTTTGTCTTTGACACTGATGTGCGTTTTCAGGATTTCTTGGATGTTTTGCATTAGGAGTTTTTGCTTTTTGCATTTTCCTTGACTGTTGGGTCAATGTTTTCTATGGTGTCTTCTTCCTCTGAGATCTTCTCTCCTATCTCTTGTACTCTGTTGGTGAGGCTTGCAGTTGTAGCTCCTGATCTCTTTCCTAGGTTTTCTATTACTAGGGTTGTCTCCCTTTGTGATTTCTTTATTGTTTCTATTTCCATTTTTAGATCCTTGATGGTTTTGTTCAATTCCTTTACCTGCTTGTATTTCCCTATAATTCTTTAAGAGATTTTTGTGTTTCCACTTTAAGGTCTTCTATCTGTTTACCTGTGTTCTCCTGTATTTCTTTAAGGGAGGTTTTTTGTTTTTTTTGTTTGTTTGTTTGTTTGTTTTTTCCTCCTTGAAGTCCTTTATCATCATCATGAGATGTGATTTTAAATCAAAGTCTTGCTTTTCTGATTTGTTGGGGTATCCAGGGCTCCCTGTGGTGGGAGAACTGGATTCTGATGATCCCAAGTAGCCTTGGTTTCTGTTGCTTATGCTCTTCCTCTTATCTTTTGCCATCTGGTTATCTCTGGTATTAGCTGGATTTACTGTCCCTCCCTGTGCCTTGTCCCCACTATAAGCCTCTGTATCAGTACTCCTGGGAGACCAGTACTCCCTGGGAGGATTTTGGATATGAAGAGCTGTAGTACAGGGTCAGCTCTGGGGTACAGACAGAAACCAGAAGGATCCTTTCCCCAGCTGTTCCTTGGCTCCTATGTCCTAATGACTCTAGGAGGGTCCCTCTTGGGCTTGGAATTTGAACAGAATTGGTGGTCTTACCTGTGCTTACAGGTGTGCCTGCTCTCCTGGGAGACCAGCTTTCTCCTGGTGGTATTTGTGTATGAAATGCTGTGGCACAGGATAAGCTCCAGGCTAGATGGAAACAGGAAGCTCATATCCCAGGATACTCCTCTGTTTCTGTGCCCTGCACTAGAAGTGATGGTCCTGTCTGAACTCACAGGCTTGCCTGGGAGGTTAGCTCTCTCTGGCACTTTTTGGGTATCTGGCCATGACACAGAGGATCAGCTCTGGGTTGGATCATTCTGTTGCTTCTTTAGTGAGCAAAATGCTCTGTGACTTGACATCTTAATTGTCCAAGTTTGTTTCTCAGTATAGCTGCAAAATAATAAAAATTTAATATTTCATAAAAATTTTTACTTTATTTCAACTACCTTATCAATGATACATAATAAAACTTACAGATACAACTAAGTAAATTGAATAAATTTTGCTATTGTAGAAATTATTACTATAAGTGTATAAAAACTCAAAAAAAAATTAGAACTGTTTCAAAGTAGAGATTATGAGTAACTCCTGAAATGAGCATTAAGAGTGTCACAGTATCAGAGGTAATACATGTAAATGCCTAAGACTAATAGGATTATAACAGTAACTACTATTATTATGTAGATTACAGGTAAAAAGATATGAAATTTTGACATCTTGGTTATTAAGTTATATTAACTTATATTAATTAAAGTTATTATTAAGTTATTAATAATAACTTATTTATACTGGATTAAGTGCCTTGATCTTTGATTATCGTGAAATATCCAACTCTTGAACTATAGCACTGATCTTTAACTTTTTCTCATTTGTTAAATTCTTATATATTTTAATGAAAGTTCATATTCTACAACTCTATATAGAGTTTATATGCTTGTAAATATGTATTATACGTGTGCTATGATGATCATGAATAGTATATGAATTTGGGGGTTTTATTTAGTGTTAAATGAATTATATTGTTACTATGCAAGCTGTTAAAAAGCACACATTTTGGAATTCTCATAGATTAGTGTTTTGCTCAACTCCATCCTTCAGTATGTGGAAATAAAGACAGAGACTTAGAACTTAAAGGATTTAGAAAGATTGTAAGAAGCAGAAGGGAGGGGTGTCACCAAGAAAACAAGGCTTTTGAGCACATCTGGAATAAAAAACATAAAATCACAGAGAGTATGGGAGCATGCACAGGGCCTGCACTAGTCTGGGCATGAGGGAGCCCAACGCTGTTTTTTTTTGGGGGGGGGGGTGTATTTGCTTAGTAATTTATTTTTTTTATTAATCACTTTATTTGTTTACATTTCAAATGTTATCCTCCTTCCAGTTATCCCCTCCACAAATCCCCCACCTACTTCCCCTCCCTTTTGCCTCCAAGAGGGTGCTCCCCTACTCACCCACTCCCGTCTCACCCAGCCCCAGCATCCCCCTTTTCTGGGGCATTTGGCTTCCACAGGACCAAGTACCTCCCCTGCCAATGATGCCAGATGAGGCAGTGCTCTGCTACATATGTAGTGGGACCCCATCCATGTATATGCTCTTTGGTTGGTGGTTTAGACCCTGGGAGCACTGAGGGGTCCAGTTAATTGATACTGTTGGGTCTTTTTCTATGAAGTTGCAGTTCCCTTCAGCTCTTTCAGCCCTTCCCCTAATTCTTCCACTGGGGACACTTGGCTCAGTCTGGTAGTTGGATGTGAGTATCTGCATCTGTCTTAGGTGCTGGCAGAGCCTCTCAAAGGACATCAAGACTAAGCACCTGTCTGCAACCACATCAACAATAGTGTTTGTATTTGGTGTCTGTGGATGGAATAGATCTCACTGTGGGGTAGTCTCTAGATGGCCTTTTCTTCAGTCTCTGCTCCATTTTTGTCCCTGCATTTTCTTTAGGAAGGAATAATTCTGGGTGGCTATAGTAGAACTCCTTTTAAGAACTTGGATGCCCTTGTGCTTGGTTCCTAGATGTGAAGAATTGCATTGTCCTCTTTGTGGATTTTCCTATTGATGAATAAATAGTGTCCTTTCCTATCTCTTCTTTCTAATTTTGGTTTGATGTCTATTTTGTCAGATAGTACAATGGTTACACTGACTTGTTTCTTGTCCTACTCACCCCCAGGGAACATCTTATTTTCATTCTTTTATGCTGTGGTGATATCCTTGATATTAAAGTGTTTCTTGGATGTGGTGGAAGGATAGATTCTGTTTTTCAATCAATTTCTTATAGTTTGTGTCTTCTTATAGAAGAATTAAGACCATTGGTTTAGAGTCAATTATAAGCATTGTTTATTAATTCCTGTTATTTTGTTGTTGTTGTTGTGCTGTATCCTCCTGCAGTCTTTTGCTGGTCTGGAATTACTTATTTTTTTTGTTCTCTTGTGTGTTATTGACTTCTCAGATTGAAAATTTCCTTCTAGAGCAGTTGATCTCAACTTTCCTAACACTGCAGCCCTTTAACCCATTACACTTCCTCATGTTTTAATGACCCCCCCATCAGAAAATTATCTTTGCTGTTAATTCATAACTGTAATTTTGCTACTTTTATGAATTAATATAAATATTTGTGTTTTCTGGTGGTCTTAGGTGACCCCTGTTACAGGGTTTTTCAACACCAAAGGAATTACTGTCCACAGGTTGAGAATCATTGTTCTACACTTTTCTGAGGAGCTAGATTTGTAGATTCTCATTTTATTTTATTTTATTTTTTTAAATCATAGAATGCCTTTTACTCCCCTCCATTGTGATTGAAAGTATATTAGTCTGTGCTGGCATCTGTGGTCCTTTAGAGTTTGTAGAAAATCTCTTCAAACCCTCTGGCTACTAGAGTTGCCATTGAAAAATCAGATGATATTTTGATAAGTCTCCCTTGATGTGTCACATGGTCTTTTCCTCTTGTTTTAAATGGATAGCAGCATCTGTCTGATGACATTTTTCTAAACATGACTCAACTTGCCTTCCACCTTACTCAAATGTCCCCTATTCTGCATGCTTCACTACATTTATCTGTCTCTTATTGCTATACATTTCTCCCAAGGTTCTGGTATACTTGATACCTTCTCTGAGAATTTTGCTTAACCAAAATGTCATCTCCTCATTCTTGAGACAATTCTGTCTACATAGACTGTTACTGCTGCTCTGTTCAAAGCTCCATCTGTAATGGACAAAGTAAGACTCACAAGATTCCTCCCTGGTAGATTTGTTCCCTCCTAAGAAACACTGCTATTTATCACTGCTTCATTATTCTCTCTGGCTTTACCATTTGCCATTTTGTTGCTAGAAAGGCTATGAAATGGAGCTAGAAAGCATGATTTTTTCCTAATTACTGTCAAAACCTGAACTAACATAGATGTGTTCAAAACAAAGTGTAGTCACAAGGGCTGTGATATGAATAAATTACTAAGATGATTGGACTAGAAATTATTTTTAGGGCCACATTAAAACTAAACCATATCATACTTCAACTCTGTTCCCCTGAGTTGTCGTTGGTATGATCCTAAAATTTGCAGTTGGTATCTGATATCAACACAGCTAATGCTATGTTCTTTTCTTTTTCAAATATATCTCAATTTTATTAATAAATACAAGATCACCTTATTTTGGTATCCTTAAACCACTGGGCATTAGTAGTCCCTTATTTTCTTATTTTTCTCAATGAGATTATTACCATTTTTCAAAGAGTAGCAATTTGTTCTCTTATAGTACGTATGCACTATCTTTGTTTCTCTTTTTTCCTATAAAGAAATTTATTTTTTTACCAAAACAGATTTTTGAATAAAATGTGTTCTATGGCTCCCCCTCCCAGAAATCCTTTCATGAAAATAATTATTATATCTATACCACAGGGCTGTCATAATCTATAAGTGAGACTTACTTAGAATCAGAAAATCTGAATTTAATATTCCCAGGGCCAAGCCACCTGTGACTTGTTAAATCTTCTCTTGCAAGTTTAGATCCATGTTTATCTTTTTCCTCTCTTAGATCAGGATATATACTAGTTCTAAATGGAGCTGAAGGAAAAAGTTACTTGTGGGTCCACAATATACTTTGTGAAGCTTACTGATCTCCATGTCAACTAACTATTAGACAAAGAATCATTAAAATGTACACAAATACTAATTTTTATTTCATAAAATTAAATTAGAAATAAGTAACTTGTTTTTCTCAAATTCATAGATACAATCTTACTTAGAAACCTGACTGAAGGAAGGACAAGCATATAGCTATCTCCTGAGAGGCTCTGACAATACCTGACTAATACAGATGTAGAGGCTCACAACCATTCATTGAACTGAGTACACTGTCCCCAATGAAGGAGTTAGAGAAAGGTTCTATGGAGCTGAAGGGTTTGCAGCCCCTTAGGACGAACAACAATTACTAACTAGTACCCTCAGAGCTCCCAGGGACCCAACCACCAATCAAGGACTATACAGGGTGGGACTGAATGTTCTGGCAGGATGTGTATAGTAGAGGATTGCAAATTCGATCATCAATAGGAGTAAAGGACCTCGGCCTTGTGAAGGTTTTGTGCCCCAGTGTAGGGGAATGTCAGGGCCAATAAATGGGAGAGGGTGGGGTGACAGGCATGGGGAAGGGGGGGGCAAAAAGGTTTGTTCTTGTTGTTTTTGTTTGTTTGTTTTTTGGAGGGGAACCTGGGAAAGGGAAAATTTACATGTAAATAAAGAAAATATCTAAAAAAAAAAAAAAAGAAACCTGAAAACAACTAATTTAAAAATGGTTACCACTTTTAACTTTATTTAGTATTTTTATTTCTAATAAAGAACACATTGACTATATTATCTTGAAACAAAGTTTCTCATCTTATACTTCTGATGCTAATAGTTTGGGCACTTGTTTTAAAGCACACTCGTTCTAGAAGTGATTTGCTTCTTTGTGAGCTTTAGTAATCAAAACAAAATAAACTCTAAAAAAAAAGTGACAAGGAATTGAAGGATTTTACTACAGCAACATTGCTGGTCTGGCAACATCCAGGGATAACATTCAAAGATCCTCTAGGTCTGTGTGAACTGGCTAGAATACAGACAAGCCGTTAATCCCAGGAGATAGATAACGAGGCAATTGGGTGTCTGATTTCAAGGCCAGCCTAGTATTGAGCAAGTTTCAGGTAAACAAATGCTTAGGTCCAGGCTTGATGGAACACACCTTTAATCCTAGCACACAGGAAACAGGAACATGTAGATTTTGGAGTTCTGGTCAGTCAGTTCAATTCAGTCAACGGAACATGGAGTGGAGTTCAGTTCTGTTCAGTTCTGTTCATTCAGTTCCTGCAAATGAGACAGTTGAAGCCAGAGAGAGAATAAAAAAGGAGCCAAAATTTTTAGAGATAGTTTTAGGCCAAGTGAAGCAATTCATTGAGAAGCTGAGAAAACTCAGTTTGAGTGAGCTTGGAGAGGAGTTTGAGCAGGAACAGCTGCGATGAACCAGACAGACTGAATTCAGAAAGAACTAGAAATAATTTTGAACCTATTTTGCAGTGAGTCTCAGAGACTGAAAACATTCTAGGGCTAGATTAGATTGTATGGAGGCTACCTGCTTCCAGGACTAGACCTAGATCAGCAAAAGGATGCAGTAAGCCTCTGAGGCAACAATTACATCAGATTAACAAATGTTCCTTTTACAAGAAGGAAATGAAAATACCAAAAATGCTGCCTAAAGCCACGTAGCTAATGACAATCATCTAGAGCATGAAGAACTGTATTAAAGGTCAAAGCATTAGGATGTTCGAGAACCACTGATCTATCTGAAATCCCACTACCAAAATCAACCAAGGAGAGTAACAGTCTTTATGTTATTATTGTGTTAGGAACATAATTATATGGATGTCCCCTTGCTTAAGAACTGACAAGCAAATTAAAAAAAATAATAATAGTGAGTAAAAAGTGTAGATGTGAGTCAAACCCTGCCTAATACTATTTCCCAAGTGTTTATATATTGGGTACCTTATATTCTGCCATCTTTAATTAAGAGATTTAATAAAAAAAATTTTGAAAATGATGAGCTGGAAAGAAATGTTAACACAGGCAAGAACAAGGGATCATGGGAGAACTTGAATACCTCAGTTCCCCCCCCCCCCCCCCCCCGGCTACAATGGATAGTCTCCTCAGTGCCCATCCTGAGGAACTGCTCAGGAAGTCTGCATGACAGCCAGGAGCATTACCTCAAGTCTATCAGAAGTCTAGAACCACCTGGAGTTGCTCAAGTGACTTCATGGGGGCAGTAAAATGGAGATGCTAGCTGTGTACTAATTTACTGGCTCCTCGTTCCCTATTGATCTGTTTGTACTTTTGCACTGAATTTGGTATGTGTTTATTTTCTGAATGCTAACTAGTGTTCCTCATTTAAACGAAAGCAGCCACTTGATGACTGGGAACTTTGTTTCTACAACCTGACAAAAATTAGCTGATCATGCCGTGACTGATGATGGGGAACAAAGTCCTTGCATGTCCTCAAATAATACACAAAAATATAAATAACTTCCATGAGTATTGCATGTCCTTCAATTCACAGCTAGTTAAGCCGTTAAAAATACCATATTATTTTCCAATTTGCTTTGCACTGAAAGGAATTTATGACTCTATTTGAAAAATTACTATCTATTCTTTATATTTTAGGTTGCAATTATTTTATTTTCAATTTTGAAAACTGCAATATCATTGCTTTCTTCATTTAATCCCTTATTTTCACAGTTCCTTATGTTCTTGTTCCTGGTATGTTATTATATCAAACAAATGATGACATAAGCAAGTAGATAAATGGTATAGCAACTTTTAGAGAATTTGTGATATAGGCATATGGGTTGGTAGATAGGTAATGAATACTTCATGAACAAATGAGAGAAAGTGAGAGAAAGACCAATGGGAGAAGGAGTACTCTCTCTTCTCTCTTCTCTCTCTCTCTCTCTCTCTCTCTCTCTCTCTCTCTCTCTCATAAACACACACAAACACACAAACAAAGACACACAGAGTCTACATCACTTAAAGTAAGCAATCTCTTCTTAATAGGATAGAGACCTTTGGTTTTTTTTTTTTTTCTTCCTAGCCTCATATGTCAGTTCTGTTTAACTTTAAATGTTCCCTTTGGTTGCTTTTATACACTGCTCATTTCCTATGCATTATGATTATAAGGTTGACTTCACTGTTTTCCCAGTGTCTTGTGTGAATGAAACATTCATCAAACATTTTTATTAGCAGAAATGTGTTTGAGTCTGTACAATGACCACTTGTTAAGTACCTGGGCAACATCACATGTGTCATCTTATTGGATGTCATGCCTTAAAAAAATGAAAACTATTGCAATAACATTTTTATTTACTTGATAATTGTCACCATTAAAGATAGCAAATGTAAACAGTCTTCTAACACTAAGGAGATGTTACTGCTGTGATAACAATGCAGTGTATATAATTTATGTGTATAATATTTACATTATAAATTTATACTATATAAAATAAAATACAACAATCTTGCATGCAAACCATGTCATGAAGCAATTTCTGTCGAATCAATGGTCCATTCACATACATGTAGTATGTAGATGAAGGAGAAAATAGTATGATAACATTTTTAGCATTTGCTAAACAAACATTTTGAAGAAATAATACATGTGGAAGAAATTAATCTAATATGTTTTAAAGACTGTATACATAAGTGAGACTTTATACAACAGAAACTGATGAAATTAAAAAGAAATCATCAGATCCTACTACAGAAACCTATATTCAACCAAACTGGAAAAATCTAGATGAAATGGATGATTTTTCTAGATATATATCACGTACTGAAGTGAAATCAAGAGCAGATAAACTATCTAACCAGGCCCATAACCCCTAAGGAAATAGGAGAAGCCATTTAAACAACCTTTCAACCAAAAAAGGCCCAGGGTCAGATGACTATAGTGCAGAATTCTACCAGACCTTCAAAGAAGAGCTAATACTAATATTCTTCAAACTATTCCATAAAATCGGAACAGAAGGAATGTTATCTAATTCATTCTGTGAAGCCACAATTACTCTGATACCTAAACCATACAAAAAGCCAACAAAAAAAAAAAGGGAAATTCTGATCAATTTTTGCTCATGAATATCAATGCAGAAATATTCAATAAAATTCTTGCAAACCAAATCCAAGAATACATCAAAACAATGATTCGTCATGATCAAGTAGGCTTCATCCCAGGGATGAAAGATTGGTTTAGTATATGAAACCCACTATGTAAACAAACTCAAAGGAAAAAAAAATCACATGATCATCTCATTAGATGCTGAAAAAGCATTTGACAAAATATAACACCTCTTCATGTTAAAAGTATCGAGACCATATCCAGAGGTTAGGCATAGCCTCCCAGTTGAGGGATGAGGCCATCCACCCATCTCGAAAATTTTAACCCAGAATTACTCCTGTCTAAAGGAAATACAGATTGCCGGGCAGTGGTGGCACACGCCTTTAATCCCAGCACTTGGGATGCAGAGGCAGGTGGATTTCTGAGTTCAAGGACAGCCTGGTCTACAGAGTGAGTTCCAGGACAGCCAGGGCTACACAGAGCAACCCTATCTCGAAAAAAAAAAAAAAAACAAAAAAACAAAAAAAAAAAAAAAAAAAACAAACAAACAAAAAAAAACAAGAAAATTTATAAAGGAAATACGAGGACAAAGAGTGTAGCAAAGATTAAAGGAGAAGCCATCCAGAGTTTGCCCCCGTCCCACATGCAGACACCAAACCCAGAAGCTAATCCTGATACCAAGAAGTGCTTGTTGACAGCAGCCTGATATAGCTGTCTTCTGAGAGGCTGTGCCAGATCCTTCCCGATACAGATGCTGATGCTCACAGCAAACCACAGGACTGAGCATAGGGACCCCAAGGGAGAAGTTAGGGGAAGGACTGAAGGAGCTGAAGGGACCTTATCTGGCATCAATGGGAGGAGAGGCCCTTGCTCCTGTGAAGGCTTGATGGACCAGTGTAGAGGAATGCTAGGGCAGTGAGGGAGGAATGGGTGGGTGGGTAGAGAGCACACTCATAGAAGCAGGGAAGGGCAGATGGGAGAGGGGGTTTGCAGAGGGGAAACCGGGAAGGGGGATACCATTTGAAATGTAAATAAATAAAATATCCAATTAAAAAAATGTATTCGAGAGATCAGGAAATCTTGGCCCATTACCTAAACATAATAAAAGCAAGTTACAGCAAACAAATAGCCAATATCAAACTAAATGGAGAGATACTTGAAGCAATTACACTAAAACCAGGGACAAGGATGCCCACTCTCTCTCCCCATATTTATTCAATATAGTACTCAAAGTTCTAGTTAGAGCAGTAAGACAACAAAAGAAGGTCAAATTGGCAAAGAAGGTAAGGTCATAAGTGACCCCAAAAATTCTACCAGAGAACTTCTACAGCTAATAATCAACTTCAAAAAAATGGCTGGATATAAAATTAACTCAAACTAGTAATATTCCTTTACACAAGTTATTAAATTTTTCTTAAATGAACTAACAAATTACTATGTTATTTTAGCCTTTGGGGTTACAGTGAAACATAATTAGTTTTTATTTTAATTAAAGGTGGCAATCTTTAGTGTAAAGCTTGAATATGCCTTAGACAATATTAAAAAGGATATAGCTAAAATAAAACTGATTTTTACAATCATAATGAATATGAAGATGACAGAAAACTTAAAAAGTAGGACTTATTCATGTAAGCAAACCCCGCTTTACAGAAATGTCTAATCCATAAAAGTCAGCCTTACAGTGTTCCATGTTCTTGAAAATAAAGTCCTTCAATTTGAAAATGCAATAATAGGATTCTACAGTTGAAAGAAAGGGGAAATAAGTACAACTTTAATTTAGAAATAAACCACATTTTAGAGTATTATTTATACATAAAAAAATAAAAACTAAGGACACACTTAGGAAATCGAAAGAAAATAGACAGACTTAATATTTTGAGACCCCCAATACATTTGCATATTTTTCACAACTGCTTTGAGACTAAAGCGATTTGCACATGTTTTTATATTAGAAAAAATTTCAATTGCCAATGTGAATGTTTGCAATTCCCATATTCTCAATGACAATGTAAATTTTCTTGGAAGAAACCAAGACACTCATTTTATGTTTTATAATAATTATGAAAAGCATTAGATGCTGCTTACTTTTATGAACACTTTACTGAAAAATGATTTTTCTAAAGTAAGTACAAAAATACTGCTATAACAAAGTGGAGGTTTTTAAAAATCTGTTTACTTTTCCTGTGTCTTATAAAAATTAGAGGCATCTTATGCTACTATGAACCTAGCAAAGAGTGGACAGGAAACACAGGCTGAATGAAACCACTGTGCAGTTGAGTCACATTTCCCTATAAGTCTGCCCCTCTATAAGAAAAAATTACTTTGATGTATATATCCCAGTGGTAAGCAAGAAAAAGAATATTCACATCAACTATATTATTGCAGTATGCCTAATGTAAAATGTTGTGTTTTAAATTTTCAATCATTCCTTTCAGTTTTTTTTCCATCTTGTAATAAAATTGGGGTTTAACTATGACAATTACCATAGTTTATGCCTTCAGCTGGTTTTCCAAACAATTCATGTATCATAATGAAAGTTTTAATAACCATTCCTAACAGGTGACTTGGCCTAAAAAAAAGCTTGTCACTATCACATTACAAAGACAAAAGCTTCTGTTAATTCTCTAAAAATATATTTATCCTGTCGGGTACAAAATTTCACAGAGAAAGTTCATAAGACAAATCCGGTTAACTCCAAATTATAACTGTTGCCATTTAGGTTTAAGTTGTCATCATCCCCACCCTTGTTTAACACAGACAGTAGAGTGACCTAATGTGGGTGGGTAAAGCTTGGCACAGGTGGATGTAGATCATAAGTAGCTCCATTAAGTAAACAAGTATTGTTTTGCTTACAAAAATTTCTAAAGTTCTCCACTCAAGAACTTAATGAAAAAGAAAAGGTCAGGAAAACAACGCTTCCAATTGAATATAGGTATTTCACACATTTGTAAATACTTTATTTTGTCCTATATGAAATTAATCTTATGAAACATTTCTAAAACTGAGTGAGCTCTGGTGTTAAACCTCAGTGTATATCCTTCAGAGGGAAAAAGTCACTCTGGTGAGCCAAGTTTCAACAGCCCAGAAAGAGTTCTACGTAAGTCAGGATTAGATTTGGATCTGACTTGGGATCTTCTCCTGGTCTAGTCAAACCAACTCTTGGTAAGGTAGCTTCCACAGCTGCTTAGTATACAGGGAAGTTCTTTCTGTCCAAAACTACTTCTGAGGAATATAAGATTATAATTTTAGCATCTGATCACTCAGATTCTAGACATCTTAATAGTAAGAAGACTATGAGAGTAATTAAGGAAGGATTTTTCATAAAATCTGCAGAGCCTTATCTTTATTACGTTAATGGTATGATTATAGTCATCAATTGTAACATAGCACAATGTAAGGGCAATATTGAAGCAGAAATAAATCAAAACCTAAACACTTATTACGGTTTAGTGAAATTACAGGAATCTGCTTAAAAATTTTTCATCAGTTAGTTAAAACCTAGGAACAAAAAGCTATTATTGCATAACCACTTTTTAAACGTTATTTATTTTTTGAAATTATAATAAAATAACATCATTTCCCTCTTCCTTGTGCCCATTTCAAAATGTTGATATAATCTTCCTTGCTTTCCTTTAAATTCATAGCTTCTGTTTTCATTAATTGTTGTTACATACATATAGTTATATACATTTGTATTTCTAAATACATGAATAAATCCTGCTCAATATATTTAATGTGACCTGTATGTATATTTTCAGAGATGATCATTTGATATTGGATAATAAAATGGGTAGACTATTTCTTCCATTAACAGCATTCCTTGGTTCCCCATAATTTTTGCATAGGATTGAGGTCTCTGGTTTTATTGTTGGAAGATTTTTAACATAAACAAATCTTACAGAACTGAACTTTTAGAAACAGGGTTCCAGGCAGAATGCTTTATTCGGCATTTTTAAAGGAAAATATTATTCAGTATTTGCCCACTTAAATAAGAGGAAGCAGTGTTACTTCTACAGCATCAGAGAATATCAGATCAATAAACCTTACTAGGATCTGAGAGGGAGAAAAGAAGGGGAGGAAAAAGGCAGGGCTGGATCAGGTGTGGGAAGAGACAGGGGAGAAGTACAGAGGGCCAAGAAATTGAACAGTAGTACTGGGGCATGGGGAACTGGGGGTAGCCACTAAAAAGCACCAGATGCCAGGGAAGCAAGAGGTTCCCAGGAGCCAACTGGGATGACTTTAGTCATCCCAACAAAGGGGAGACTGTAGAGATTATCTCCAGTGGATATACATGGTCCGCCTTGAGGGATAGGGCCACCCACGCATCTCAAAAATATTAATCCAGAAGTACTCCTTTCAAAAAGAAATGCAGGGACAGAGAATGGGGCAGGGACTGAAGGAAAGGCCATCCAGAGAATGCCCCACCTAGAGGTCCATCCCATCTGCAGACACCAAACCCAGGTACTCTTACTGATGCCAAGAAGCACTTGCTGTCAGGAGCCAGGTAGAGCTGTCCCCTGAGAAGCTGTGCCAGAGCCTGACCAATACAGATGCTGATGCTCACTGGCAACCATCAGACTGAGCATGGGGACCCCAATGCAGGAGTTAGGGGAAGGGCTGAAGGAGCTGAAGAGGAAGAACAAAATACCAACAAACCAGAATCACCAGAGCTCCCAAGGGATTAGAACACCACCCAAAGAGTACAACATACAGGGCCCCCACGACTCCAGCTGCCTATGTAGCAGAGGATTACATCAGTCAGAGGGGAGCTCCTTGGTCCTGGGGAAACTAGATGACCCAGCATAGGGTAATGCTAGGGCACTGAGGCAGGAGGGAGTGTGTGGTGGGGGAGACCCTCTTAGCAGCAGGGGGGACAGGGGAGCGGATAGGGGTTTTAACTTGGAAGAGGGATAACATTTTAAATTGTAAATAAAATAACCAATAAAAAGCTTCGGCACATAAACTGAAATAAAGAATGTGATTATATCAAACCCTCTGTTATGCTCGCCCGTGTTATATTATTAAATTACCGTCAAGCTTTATATTTTTAGTATATTTTAGCTGTAATGGAAAGTAAATGTTATTTTAAGTATTGATTTTTAATATTTTTTGGAACATGTTTAGATAATTTTTCCATGAAATGTGTAAAAGATCATTAATTTCAAAAATGCAATACATTGTCACTATCAAGAAAGGAAGTAGTCGATGATTTAACTCTAAGGACAGAGAAAGGAACAGAAATCAAACTTAGTTCAATGACAGATGGGTTAGGAAAATTTCCATGAATTCTTCCTTTTATATCAGGAGCTAGAATCTATCTGATACAAATAGAACGTAACAAGTACTTGTATGCTGCAGGCCAGCCTACCTTGGCCTCTCTCAAACCTCGGGGGAAACAGGGTCTTGGTCAGGTTGGCAAGGTGTTGGTGAAGCAAAAATAACAGACACAACACAAGGAAGTGCAGGATCTGAATGTATTTCTTAAAGTGGCATTAGACTTTTATAGTCATTACAAAAGAGAAAAGAAAAATCTGGCAGGTCAGCGGTCAAGGTACATCTGAGGTCACCTAAAACACACTGGGTCTAAAACAGCAGCCACCTCCTCTGGACCAGTGCAGCACTCCTGCATGACCTGGCTGGAGTCCTTGGGGGGGCTGTGGATGAGCCAGCCAGGAGGGTAGAGGCTGGAATCTTGAGTCTCGAAAGCTCCACAATTTCTCTTTCTCCTCTCTCTCTCTCTCTCTCTCTCTCTCTCTCTCTCTCTCTCTCTCTCCCCACTATGCTAATCTTTTGGGCTAGTCAATGCCCTACCCACCTCATTATCTCTCTAACAAAGCCGGAGGCAATTAGTCTAACATTGCCTGTGAAATTCCAAGCCAGGGTTTGGCTACGATGTTGGAACATTGGTGGAGGTCAGAGAGCAAACGTTTATCTTGGGGGACACCTAGCACACGAGACTAACGCAAGGACATATGTGGGCTACTTCTGAGTTAGGGGTTGCAGGAGGTTTTGAAGCTTTTTGCCGCATAAACTGCTGTCACGCAAAGTGTGCGTGGAACTTGTACAATGAATTTGTGCCTTGATTGGTCTTGGGAAAGCATCAAACACCAAAGATAAGCCACATGACACTAGGCAAAGCCACATGACACTAGGCAGCACAGATCACAGGTCTCCTCACCACTTTGGTCTCTTGCTTGCTACAAACCTGCTAGCTGGGTGAGAATTTTCTAAATTACCAATTCTTAATATAATTTGCATTCATTACCATGTGAGTGCACGCACAAGAACCGGTCAGGTCAACTGTGGTTTCTAGGACTAGCTGTAGTATGTGTTTTAGGGTTCAGCTGTGATTCAGCGTCCTATTCTTCCCTCTCAGGGTGTCCAGTCCCCATACATAACTGCACACCAGGCTGGAAGTATAAATCCGAGCCACAGCCTGGAATAGGTGGGGTTCTACAGGATCCTGGTCTGGCTAGCAGTAAGTGCTGGGACAAGAGGGTGGGTGGAGAAGGCCTTCTTTGAGGATCTTCAGTGAAACTGTTCTCTTAGATGATCTTAGCTTGTGTTCATAGCTTTATCGAGGTGGGCTTGAACGAGTATACTTTATTTGGGGAGAACCAGTATTACCTATGGACCTTGGAGAGTAGGATGGAATTCGGGGACGGGGGAAGGGGGGTAAATGAAAGCCATTAGCTTAAAGTTTTATGAATCCTTCCTTTGCATGGAGAGGCATTCCAGGAATCCCGTGTGCTTGCTGGACTGGTTCTTATCAGGAAAAGAGAAAAGAGAAAAGAGGTACTTGAACTTGTAATGCTGTAGGAGGAACAGGGGTGGCTGCCTCTGTCTAAATGTCTGGGGTTGGCGGGCTCAGCCAGGAATCCAACTGTTAACATTGCAGTTGGACCTAATTAAAGAATGCCTGAAAGACTAAGGATTGGTGATGCAGACAATGTCAGCCAATTGGGAACTGCTACTTAGAAGAGATGCTTGCTTGGGACACAATGGGACATGGGCGGAGGATATAAAGGGCGTCCCAGGGGCTTGATAAAGGAGTTTGTGGCAACATTTATATGAGCTTTCTGTGAAGTTCTCAGCTGTTTCTTGAGTCTGAGCTGTTGATTCAGGGATACCTCATCTCCAACTACCTACTGCAAGTAAAGTAGGGCAGCAGGTGGTCCAGGGCACAGGCAGCATAATCACAACAAGACTAGGTGACATTTTGCAAGTAGAGGGTGGGGGTTTGGTGAGCTCCAGACAAAGTCACAGAAGACATCCTGATCATAAAGGGAGTCCCCCATTTTGCACCACTCTCAGAAGTCTATCTGAACAATGGCAGACTTCAACCTTAATTAGCAGCACCCAACGTCAACCCTGTGCCAAACAAGTCAACTGAGAAATTAATAGCTACAACAGGTAGCAGAACTAAAAGGTAAACAAAATACTATTATTTAAAGCACTGTATTTGGGGTTGTGTAAGTTACAAAGCAAAACTTAACTCGGACATGTATTCCAATACTTTGAAGGCAGAGTCAGATAGATCTTTGTGAATTGGAGGACAGCCTGATAAGGATAGTTAATACACACAAGTTCCAGGCCAGCCAGGGATGATTAGTGAGAACCTAATCCAAAACAAACAAACACAAACAAGGAAATAAATACTATAAAATGGTATAAATGCATTCGAACCTTGAGAATTTAGTAAGAATTTGTTAAAGCATCTTTGCATAGGTACTCTCCAAACCCATGTTCCAAGTATACAGGATTAATAAAATTAGAGGTAAAGAATCTACTGCTTTTTGTTGGCAATTTATGAATCTTTTAAAAAACAATCCACAATAAACTAATAAGATCTTTAGTGTATTAAATATGTGATAATGGAAAAGGTACACAAATAAGGGGCAAGAGAGTGAAATAAAAATATATAAGAAATAAAATGTTAGGCTGGACATAAATTCGAATAAAGGAAAACCCATAATAATAATAATGTTGGTATTAAAAGGTCTTCAACAGCAGCAGTCACAAAGATTA
>JADRCD010226463.1:5543-51674 GCA_019843815.1 Montemys delectorum
TCTCTCTCTCTCTCTCTCTCTCTCTCTCTCTCTCTCTCTCTCTCTCTTTCCCCTCCCAGACAAAGCAGCAGCATTTTGGTGTAACCCCTGATGTGACACCAGCTTCCACCTTCAGGGACAGAGTTGTGCTTGGTGGCTTTACTTCATGCAAAGTACTGCATTCTGCAAATCTCTTAGTTTTTTTTTTTTTTTTTGATTTATCTTTAGTTTGTGCTCAACCTGTACATAAAATATCAGATGTGTCTTCTAGGGTTAGAAGACATGCATGTGTGCAATGTATTGTGTTTAAATCACATTAGTGATACCTACTTTCTTAAATGTTTATTAGATTCTTCTAGTTTTAAAGTATTTTTTTAAAACTTAATTATTTATTCTTTGGTGATTTTATACATGAATACAATGCATTTAGACTATATCTACTGTCAAACAATCACCTTTTCCCAAATTCCCTGTACCAAGTTCATCTTCTCTTTCCCCTCCTTCTCCTCTTCTTCATCTATCCAATTAGTGTTTCCCAGATGCACAGGAGAAAAAGTGACCACTCGATGCTTAGCCTCAAACGGGAAATGTCTGCCACAGCCCCTCTCTCTGACTGGTCAGGAAACACCAAAGAAGAGGGTGGGGTGAAAAGGCTGTAAGAGCCAGAGGTTTCCTGTCTTGTGGGCAGGACATGGCTGTTGGCCTAATGAAGTCAGAGCAGTTGTGGTTGTCCACGAAAGACCCAGCAAGACACAACCTTCCAGCACAAAGAGGGGAGGGGCTGACAAAGGCCTCACCCAAAGCATCACAAATTCACTATCTCCATCATCTTGTGAGATCAGCTTGTATCCAATCCCCCCTTTGCCCTAAAGAAGAACATCACTGGACTGCAGCTCACAGCCCTAGAGAATTCTCCCATGGGATAGAGCTATGAACACTCAGGAAAAAGATTGACCACCCCTCCCACACACACACTCTTTTCCTTCCTGGATTTATTTCTCAAATGTCTCTGTGGAGCAGCTGATGAAGCACGGGGGAAAAAAAAAGGCTATTTAGAATTTAGGCTATTTAGAATTTAGCAGGAACTAGCACACCTGAAGCTGCAGAGGCCATTCCTCTGGGACACATCACAAAAGAATGTCTTTGCTTCTACAACAGAGGGAGACCCCACCTATGACAAGGCAAGGCATTCACTTTCAAGACTGGATAGTAGGTTTGTTGGCTTGCCTGCTTGCTTGCTTGCTTATTTATTTATTTATTTATTTATTTACTTACTTACTTACTTACTTATTGAGTTTTAGAGCAAAGTTTATTATAGATTTTAAAGTGGGAGCTTAAGAAACAGAGACAAAGTCATGAGGTTTGATACAAGCCAGCATGGAGGTGGGCCACATGGCAGGAAAGCAGCCACATGGCCAGGAGGGGAGCTTTAGAGAAGGATGAAGGAAGGAAGCCAAAGCAACAGAAAAATATACTTAGGCTCAGACCAGCATTATCAAAAAAAAAAAATGACAGAAGAGCAAAAGGAAAAGAAGAAAGAAAAGTTACCCTTTCCAAGTCAGAACCCAGAAATTCAGGCAGACCTGGATTTATTGGCTTAAGTGTTTGGGGAGTAGAGAGGGCACAAGTCCAATAACAGGTATACTCTATAATTAAAATGGAATTTGTGCTAGGGCTAAAAAGTAATGGGCTGATTGTGATAGTTCAAGTCTTTAAGCCCTGCACTCAGAACCAGAGAGGCAGGTGGATTTCTGTGAGTTTCAGGTCAGCCTGGTCTACATAAACTTTGTCCATGATGATGATGATGATGATAATGGTGGTGGTGGTGGTGGTGAAATACACTTTAAATCTTATTTCTTCTACAAAGAAGTAAAATTTACTCATTTTAATAATTTTCCTGTCAAAAATATCACAGTATCTTTTCAGTTGTAGGTAGATAAGGGTTCATAAAAGTGTCCTTTATTTTCCAACTAACCAGAATATAGTCCCCAGCAAACATTGAGAATCGATTTTTGGTTCTTTCAGAATTGAACCATCTGAGGCTGGGTTTTCCAAAACCAGGGAGGACTAGTCTTAGAGCCCAAGTTAGAACAGAAAGTCAAGGCTAGAAGTCTTCGGAACAGAGAGATGCTCTGGGGCACACCTGGCATGGAGAAACCCAAGTGCACACCCTCTTCTTTCTCCCCAAGGAAAGACTCACCAAGCAGGCATGATAATAGCCTACTGAGAGCTCTGAGAAGAACTTCCCTCTTTGAGCGCTCCAATTCTCCCTGCTTTTCCTTGCTGTAGAGGAAAGTATTTCCTGGCGAATATTCTTAGGGAACATGGCTGGCTCCTCACTAGACTCACTGCCTAGTGTTTCAGCAGCCTGTACCACAGTTAAAATTCAGTGATGGAGATGAGAAAGTTGATCACTGCTATGGTGCAGAAGGGCAGTGTAGGAGCCAGAAAGCCCCAATCTTGGCCATTTGCAGCCAATCAGTTCTGTGAGGCCATGGCAGCCAGAGGCAGGCTAGACAGATGAACATATGGCACCAAAACCTTAACAGAGGTTACCTCTGAATTTTAATATAGCTGAGAGTTTCTGTTTTTTTTTCTTTGCTTATTTGTACTTTTGACTTACTCTGTCCCAAGTGTCTGCCCTTCCCATCCTACCTCTAGCCTATGACTCCAGCTGGGTATTCTCCTTTAAGATTTTAGAGTAAATTGTCTAGGTTGAGGCAAAAATTAATAATAACAATAATCATGTCGCAATTGTTATGGTCTTTTAAAACACATTGGACATTTCTGTGTCTTTTGGTAAATACTGGGGCAGTGTTGCTTACATGGTTGGCTCACACTACTTTGTTGAAACTTAAGTGAA
The DNA here is from genome assembly GCA_019843815.1 of Montemys delectorum. Classification (NCBI taxonomy): domain Eukaryota; kingdom Metazoa; phylum Chordata; class Mammalia; order Rodentia; family Muridae; genus Montemys; species Montemys delectorum. Next base: position 8,386 of record JADRCD010226463.1, read on the forward strand.
TTAGGAGATGCTTGGGACTGACAGAGCTTAGCTGTGTGTCTGTGGGGGTGGTGTTCTGAGAGGATGGGCCTGTGGGGTAGTGAGCAGAGGGGATATTCTCACTTAATTGCTCAGCATCTTCTAGTGTGGGACTACCACAATGAAAAGCTGACAAGAGGTGCCTCGTGTGCTTGCAAGCCCTGTGTCTTGTCCTGAGCATTAGACTACAGTATCTTCAACCCTGAAGTAGACTCCATGTCTGCAGTTGTCCAGGAACTTTTCTAAGCTTTCAGCCATGGTGTAGCACTCGTAAGATGTATCACTCTTTGGATTGGGAGCCTGGCTTTCTGCCTCTCTAGTGTACAGATGGTCGTTTCTGGGCCATCCATCTTTCTAGCATGTAAGCCACTATAGAGACCTAGGATACTGCCTTCTGTACATAAACTTGGTATCGTATAACTCAAGACCAGTAGTAGCATGAACAGAAGAGATGGCTCAGTGTGTTAAGAACACGTGCCCTGCCAGCATGAGGACTTCAGTTCACGCCCTTAGATCCTATGTAAAAAGCCTGGCATGATTGCAGATAGATGCCTGTAACTCCAATACTGGGGGATGGAGACAACCAGACAGGCAGATCCTGCTGTTAGCCAAGCCAGCAGAAACTGAACTTCTGGTGTAGGGAGGGACCCCGTCTGAAGGCAGTAAGTCAGAGAGCAATACAAGAAAGACATCCAATGTCTTGTGTGGCCACTGCATGTACATTCATGGGTTCACACACATTCACATGTGTGCAGTAAGCACAACATACAAACACACAAACACACACATGCTCGCAAAAACAAAATGTGAAACCTAGAACCATTATCTCTAATGCTTACAGGATCCAGAGTGGTAAAGAGAATGTTTGTGTTTCTGTCATAAAGGAGTGCTAGGTATACGGCAAAGAGGGAGACAGCCTGAGGAGGTCAATCTGTGTTCACCTACAGCTCATTTGTGCCTTGTTACACACATTGTTGATGGATGTTCTGGCCTTTCAAGGTAATCCAAAGCTCCACTCCAGAGTTCATTTTGAAAGCTTATTTCTCTGTACTGACAAGTCATTCTGCTTTATTTTAATCAGTGAGTTGGCCAGAGAGAAGGTGCCTCACCACTCCTTCAGGCTCCCAGTTAGCAACTCCAGCCTGGATTCACCCCACCCAGATGTAACTTTGCATTCCCTCAGTTCCCTGTTTTAATTATTGAAAGCAACTGAGTGATGCTCACATTTGAACTTAAATACGTTCAATGGGTGAGTCAAATCTTAGGGCTAATTTTTGTTGTCTGTTATTAGTGTTTCATATTCAAATATATACCTTTTATTTATTCCTTGAGAATTTTATACATATATACAATTTGTTTTGATCATATTTATCTTCCCTTTCCTTCTCCTCAACTGCTCCCAGATCCCCACCACATTTCCCAATTTCATCTCCTCACCCTCCTCCTCTTCCTCTTCACCCTCCTCCTCTTCCTTTTTCAGAACCCACTGGAGTCCAGTTAGTGCTGCCCAGATCCACCTGGGTGTAAGGTCATCGTCTGGAGCACAACTGAGGGAAATCTTCTCTTCTTTCTGGAGCAGCTGCCAACTGTCCGTAGCGCTTCAGCTAGGGGTGGAGACCCACGAACTCTACCCACCTCTCATGCTGGGATCTTGACTGGGTTACTGTGTGCAGGCAAACCACAGCTGCTTTGAGGTTCCAGATGTGATGGCTCTGTCATGTCCCAAAGGCAGCCTCTCTGGACTCTCCTTCCAAACCTACCATACAGCCCAGTTAAAAGTTACCATTTTGAGGCATAGTCCAAAAGAGTCACATAAAAAGTTTGTGCTGCTAGGCACATGCCTTTGATCCCAGCACTCTGGAGGTAAAAGTAGAGGCAGGTGGATCTCTTTGAGTAGGCTAACCTGTCCTACAAAGGGAAAGCGCAGGCTAGCCACCAAGTCTAGATAATATGACCAATTCTCAAAAACTTGTTTTTATTATTTTACAATCTACCCAGCAATTTGTACTATGTATATTATTAATAATACATGTTCTCTTTTTTAAACCTATAGGTTTATATGATTGTGTGTATAATTTTACAAATACCTTTAAGACATTATATATAGATATAGGGAGTGGTAGAGAGGTAGTTGGAAAGGCAAGGATCCTTTGGGTTGTTTTGTTTTGTTTTGTTTTGCCTTTTGTTTTTTTGTCTTTTCACCTGTTAGACTTCCTTCTGCACTTAGGATCGTAAACCACATGATGGTATACGAGGACATCATTGGAAACACATAAAGATCCATTTCCACAAAGGTTTAATATCTAGCCATATGGATACAATATTTCTTACAAGGATTTCTCTCCTTATTGAAACTGTTCCAACACTGGAAACATATGACATTCAGTACTGAAATTCTATTTGTGACTCAGGCCATCTGTAGGCAATCGGGGATGCTTTTTTTCCACAGGGCCTGGTTATTTGCATGGAGTGAATATATGATGTCTTGATAGAAGAGTTAAAAAGAGGCGTGAGGAAAATTCGAAGGTAGATTAAAATCCCGGTGATAAAATAACTCAGTACTCTTCACCTTGAAACGGTAATACGAGTTTGCGAGCTGCCACACAGATGTGCCCCTGGGGAGCCCACCTCCTGGCAGATGTTACCAAGTTCTCTACGAGCCGTGGATGGATGCTTCCATCAGAACCCTCAGCCTGTGTGTGCTTCTTATGATTGATCACCAAATGCATGTGCCTGCAAAGCCCTTTAAACAAATTTATCATGTGGTAACAATACAAAGCACATCTCATCTTCCTGCAGTGACATCCCTCTTCTGGTTAACACTGCCCAACTTTTTACACTACCACCCCCTACCTTGGATTCCACACACACACACAGCTAAATGGGGCAACGTTTACACACAGGACGAACTTGGCAGTTTCTCCATATTAAGAACTTTGACCCTCTTTCCTTGTGTATCATGCTGTGTACATTTCATTCCTTCAGTTTCCAACTCCCTTCTCCTTGGATGCTCTCCTCATGGTTGCTTGCCTGCCATTCTCCATGCTCCTGGTTGTCCTCTTTCTTTTAGGATATGCAAAGCACCTCTCTGCCCAAACCCTCAGAGTACCTTCCATATACACCCAATGCATACATCTTTAAATTTTAAGTCTTCTGGTGAGTTTGGCTTAAAACGGAAGCTCCTCAAGGGAAAAAAAAAAAAAAAGAGTGGGTCTCTTCTATTCATTTACACCCAGAGTCCATCAAATCCATAGAACAAAATAAATATCTGGATTAAGCTAAGGGGGTTTCATCAGGATTGCTTTAAAAGTCCCTTCAGCGCTGGTATTTTATTCTACCTATTGGGTAAATGATCGGAGAAGGGCCCATTATTCTTCATTTAAGGTGTGTGAAATGTCAGGCTGCAGGCTCCAGCTCTATTCACAGTACAAATTTCTTATGATTTATTGGCTCTCCTTAGCCCTTGTGAACACCATCCATCACTGGGAAGCCCAGAGCTCCAGCCTTCCATTCGATTTGGGAATTGTGCCACTGCGAACATACCAAGTCTATTTTAGTTATCTGGTAACTAACAATGCTGCCACCTCTACAGCAGCCCATGGCTGAAACAGAGGGGGAAAAAATCTATTTCTGGAATGTGTTGTGCCAAAAAAAAAAAATGGCTTTTTTTTTTTTTTTTTTTTTTTTTTTTTTTTTTTTTTTTTTTTTTTGTGGTATGTGTTTACAGCAGTGGGTTTTGGAACAGCATTGGAGAGAAGCTTTCCAAATGGCTAGGCCGTTCATTATCAGCTGTCACTGCATACGAGGGTAGTTGCGGGACCTTCAAAGTGTGGAACTTGACTCCTCATGACTCTTGGATCTTGGGTTCTGATGACTGCCCTCTGCCTTCTCCACTGACCTCACACAGAAAGCAGAGGCAGGTGGAGAAAGCATATCCAACGTGTATACTTCACTCCAGCAATGGCAGGCATCTCTTGTTTGGCCAGAAAAACTCCAATGAGCCTGCTGTAGCTGAGGAGGAACCTGGAAATTACAGAACTCGAGACCTGTGTGGCCTGTAAAAGGCGATCTTGTTCTTGACTACATGTTCCCAGATAGTGGAGGAGTTAACTCTGTACATCCTGGTGGACTTTGAAGTTGACACCATACCTGGGGGATGCCCTGGTGTATTCCCAGTTCTCTCATGGAACCTAGAGCCTGGAAAGACAAATATTCTCACACCTATTTTTATAGCTTGACTGGGAAGTATCTCCTACGACCTCCGGAGCTGAAACACTTGGCCCTCACCTGATGACCTTCTTTTGGAAAATACTGGAAACTTTAGGAAGCATGACCTCTGTGGAGGAAGTAAGCCATGGAAGGGACTTCTCTGAAGGTTAATTTTGGTCCCCAGTTCTTCCTCCCTACTTGTCCACTCTCTCTTCTTACCTTTCCCCTGCCTCTATCTATGTATCATCTATGCACATATGTATCTATGTATCTAACTGTATATCTATGTATCTATATATCTATGTATATATCTGTATATCTATGTATATATGTATCTGTGTGTCTATGTATCTAACATCTATTATTGATATCCTATTTACCTATCTAATCCACCTAACTCTGTCTGTCTATCTATCTATCTGTCTCTGTGTGTGTGCGTGTGTCTGTCTGTCTGTCTGTCTGTCTAATCTGTGTATGTATCTATTTTCTACTAATCTATCTGCCTAATATTTTTGTCTGTCTGTCTCTTTTTCTATCTATCTAATCTACCTATGTATTTATCTATTTTTTATCTATCTATCTCATCTGTCTTTGTATCTATCTGTGTATTCCCTATCTACTTACCTACCTACCTGCATCTCTACGTCTCTGTCTGCATGCTGTCCATCATGAAGCAAGCATGTTATGCCTTACCTTCTGCTTTTACTGCTATGAGGTGATACCTCGTTATTACAGACCTCAAGTTAGTAGAAACCAGGATTATGGACTAAACCAAACGCTCTGAGACCATGAGCTGAAATAAATATTTGCCCCTGTGAGTTGGCTGTGTCCGGTGTTTCACCACAGCCACACAAAGCCCAACTAATACATCATCCAGTAGCCTTCAGATTTGACAGAGATTTTGTTAGAGTCTGTTAATTGCTTCAGGAAGAGTGAAAGAGGAAAGAGCTATGTGAAGAAACCGGGTCAGACAGAGCTGTGGGAACCAGCTTTACCCTCTCTCGCCTTGCTTTAGGCCTGTTACCTGTATCTTCTCTCTAATAGGCTTTTAATGACTGTTCCACCTGGTGTGTTTGCAAGTCATGCTGTCTACACCTTATTTTCCCTGTAAGCAAATCAATTAAGCTCCACGCCTCCTTGCCCTCACCTTGTCTCTGTCTTACCCTGACAGCTCTCATTTCATTAGCGCTCCTGGAAAGGGCTCACCTCAATTTGTTTCTCCAGATGTTTTGGCCATCTCGTGTCAGTATAAGATAAATTCTCTTTAGGATGTTTGGAAGCTTATGTCACACAATGTGAAATCTTACTTGGGATACTGATGGCTCTTCCCTGTGACAGCGCAGCTGCTGCTGAACTTCAGAGATGGAGTAGATTTGTGAGAACTGTGCTGATGGGGACTGGTTTCCTCTTAGCTACTAAGGATATGAGATGCACTAAAGAGACTCACAGACCCTCCTTGGGGTGGCTGTTGTACCAACAGGAGGTGTCCTGGTTTCAGTGCAGGCTTCCAAACTGCAAGTGCCTGTTCTAGAACAAGGGTGAATGGGTTAACACATGCATGACAACACCTATGATGTGAAAGAAAGAAAAGGTATTATTTGAGGTTTTTTTCTATATGTGTGTGGGCAGGGGATTCACCTGTGCACTTTATTTTCATTTCATGGGTATTGGTGTTTGGCCTGTGTGCATAGTTATGCATCATATTGGTGCCTGGTATCCAGGCAGGAGGAAAGAGGGTTCAGGTAACCTGGGTTTGGATTTGCAGATGGTTGTGAACCACCATGTAAGTGCTAGGAATCAAAGTTGGGTTCTTTGTAAGAGCAGTCAGTGCTCTTAACTGCTGAGCCATCTCCAGCCCCAGTAGTTGTCTTGTCGATTGCTGTTAAAATGATACTTGAAGCTGTAGAGACTCAAGGTCTGTGTATCTACTTCCTTCAAATTTAGGTGGAATGTCACTTTAAGACCGCCCATGCTCTTCACTATAATTTTTTACCCTCCAAGTCCCTATTGTTAGCCAACTTGGCCTCCAGGGTCACCTGATGCTAGAAAATACAAAGAAAGACATACTTTTTGTCTCTAAAAATATCTCATAAATTAATAAATTGATAGTTCCTATATAAAAGAATACAGGGAGGCAAAAGCCATCCCGCCCACAGTCCAACTCTTTCAAGGCCCACAAAGTAGAGGGCAGTAAGAGAACAATTCAAGAAAAGGCTTAAAAAGCAAAAAAGCCATGCTTCAGGGGAGCCTCAAAACTACCGCATCAAAGGATGGAGAATGCTCATGGAGGTGTGCATTCCTGGAAGCACATCTTCAGCTTTGGTTTTGATGAAGGAAGATGCCGCAAAGCAACTAGCGTGTGCTCAGGACAGCGTGAAATGCAGACATGGAGAGCAAAGAAAGCAAGTGTAACGTTCCTAGCCAACAACTGAGCATCCACAGCAACCCCTGTGAGAGTCTGAGATTTTATAGACTTACTCTGTAATTCTCACAACTGGAAAATTAAGAGCTATAAGGCTTGGGTGAAAGCTGCATCTATAAGGTGATTGCCTTACGCATGTAAGGACCTGAATTTAATCTATGTTTTAGAAAAGAAAAAAATAAGCCAAGCGTGGTGACACATGTTTATAATCCAAGTGTCAGGGAAGTGGAGACAGGATACCGCTGTGTCTCTAGGCAGCCAGTTTAGCCTAATCAGTGAGCTCCAGGCCCTAAGGAGAGACCTTGTCTCAATGAAACATGGTGGATGTCACCTGCATCTGAAAAATAATGCCCAAGTGTGTGGGGGTGCACATACACCTTCACACAAACTGAGATTAGTGGTGAATATGGTTTTTTTTTTAAAGAAGATATGAATTTGGGGTGATGTGTAAGGGGAGATACAGTGGAAATGGGAGGGGAAACAAGAAGTGAGTGTTTTCATACTTAATATATACACCAATGGAATTCTCAAAGAATACATTTTTTAATGGAAAAGAATTAGTAGAAGATGGCCTTCCTTGTTGGACATCAGTAGGAGAAACAGCCCTAGGTCCAGTGGGTGTTCAATGCCCCAGTGTAGAGGAATGCCAGGGCAGGAAGGCAGGAGTGGGTGTGTGGGTTGGGGAGCACCCTCATAGGGGCAGGGGGAGAGGGGATGGGATAGGGAATTTTCCAGAGGGGAGACCTGGAAAGGAGATAACATTTGAAATGTAAATAAATAAAATATCCAGTTTTTAAAAAATAGAAATAAAACAAACAAACAAACAAACAAAAAATCTGTCGGGTGTTCTTCTCAAACTGAAACAGGCACAATTACATATGTGGCAATTGGATAAGTGTGTCCTTAAATGGAGCCATTTAAAATCCAAGTGCCTTGGCAGTAGTAAGAGCTTAGCAGCAGACTCTGTGTCTGTCACATGTGGGTGGCACAGATGAACAGACCCTGCAATTCACGACTCCCAAATCAGGCCTACTGAGGCCACTTGGTAAGGTTGATGGTGGACCCTACAGTTAGGTTTGGAACAGGCCCTAGACCTTAGTAGACCTCCATATATTGGCACAATGGACTCCATGGTTGAGTCCATTCGGGCCACAAAACCCAGCACACAGACAGCACCACCTGCCAAAGAAGAAAACAAAAATCTAATCCATCAAAGTCCATAGCTCTGGAAAAGTCTGAAATGGACTAACATTACTCTTTGGTTTCTGTAGTTCTGCTTCTGGCTAACTGTTCTCGTTAACTGAAGTACGTCAAACCAGGACCTGATTTTTGTGCTTAAAAGCTCATCCTGCGAAAGGCTTGATGCTATACTCAGATTTCAAAAAACCAGTGTAGTATCTGGCTGGCTAATAAAGATTTTTCTATTGCCTTCCTTAACCCATGCTTGAATAGACTTCTTTGGTGAATACCTCACACAACAATGTATATATGTATATACATGTATATATATATATATATAATTTATTTATTTTTCCTTATGTGTACACGTGTGTTGTTGTGTGCACATGTGTATGCAGGTGCACACAGAGGCTAGAGGCATTGACTCTCTTGAATCTGAAGTTACGGGTGGTTGGGAGCTGCCCAAAGTGAGTCCTGGGAACCACACGCGGGTCTTCCCCAAGAGCAGTGAGTGTTCACTGCTGAGACTTCTCTCTAAGCAACCAGTTGGGTTATTAAATAAATGATCATAATGTTCACTCAAGTATTTCTGCTGTGAGCAAAACACTAAGTCAGAAAGCTGCTGGGAAGTGTTTTGTGCCTTCAGCTCCTCCAGGGTGGAGATTGACTGTGGGATATAAGACAAATGTTATAGTAATCATTAATTAGTTTCTACCCCACCTTAGATCATTAAATTCCCAAATAAATGACATGAAACCTTTATATTTATAATAAGCCTTAAAACACTAGAGCTGGGCAGATAACAACGCTCTGTGCTATTTTGTCTACTTCTCTGTCAATAGTCCTGAGATATAACTTGCCATGTTCCACCTGAATCACTTCTACTCCACTGGCCAGCCCCCATGGCCATGTGCTCATGACCCACCCACCCCACTGTGCATTCTTCCTTCCTCTTCTCTCTCCCTACAACCTCCTCACTGGATCCTCAAGTCCCGCCAATCTCCCTCCACTGCCCAAGCACAGGCTCTAGCCTTTTATTGACCAGTTAAACTGGGGAGCAATGTTTATAGGGCATCGCTTGGTGTACATAAGGATCAGCTTGTCAGGGCAACCAGAACTTGAGAACCAGTATTTACCATTAGAATACAAGTAGCCTCAGACCAGCCTACTGCAGCTAAGCCAAGCAGACCCTAAAGTAATATGAGCTGACCGAAGAGAGAGGGAGTCCTCCCATCAGACTGAGTCACAGCTGTAAGCCAGTAGATACGCAAACTCAGACACACATGGAAAAAATATCCCTGCAGTCCCATTTATGACCATCCATTTTTGAAAAATCATATTTTGCTTTCACCTTCACATAATAACATGAGCTATCATCTTTTTGGAATAATAAACTGAGCATTACTTAAAGCAATAAAAGCTATGAATGTCGTCCAGGTGATAGAGTTTTTGCCTTGGTATACGAGGCCCTGGGTTCCTGTCCCAGTACCCTGTAAATGGGGAATGTTTGTGTAAACCCTTAATCTTGGAGCTAGGAAGATAAAGGCAGGACGATCAAAAGTTTAAGGCACTCATAGGCTACATGCCAGTTTGATGCCAGCTTAAGACAGATGAGATCCTGTATGGAAAACAAATGAAATGAAAGTAAAAACAGAAGTAAAAATTTAATACCTGTGTTCTGTCATCGAGAGGTAAGACAAGCTGTATTTAGGCGACTTTTCTAAAACACACACAATGTGGTATGTGAGTTTCCCACCTTGATAATAATGATTACTTTGGACTCTAAGTAAATCTAACTTCAAATAGCACTTCCCAGATGCAGAGATGTGGCCTTTCAACCCAAATATACCACGCAGGAGCAATGAGTCAGAGGTTTCTCTATGCAGGTTGTCAGGGATGCTTTACCCACTTGCTCTTAGACCATCTGGTGTGCTGAGCTCAGCCACATCCCAGTGGAAATGGTACCCCTGCCTGTGGCTCTCTGCGATGCTGTGTGTCTCTGACAGTTTTACAAGCAGCTTTGGAGCCTTCCTATGCCAACCATGTATCTCCTATGTATGACGGCTCCGTTGAGATCCACGGGGCATTAGCCTGTGACTCCTCCAGCTGCTTGCAACCCGGGCATCATACTGCCATTTTGTAAATGGTTGGTAGTGGCTGTGGGCAGTCACCTCATGCTGACCAAACAGGTGCTGCCTGGGTAGGCTGGATTCTGGGTCAGTGTTCAGAACTCATCACCTGAAAAATTAAAAACAACTATTTCTCTGCTGAGGAAAATCTTACAATAGGAAGTTTTATATTTTGTTTAGAAAATGCTCTCTCTCTCTCTCTCTCTCTCTCTCTCTCTCTCTCTCTCTCTCTCTCTCTCTCTTTCTCGCTCTCTCACTGAAGAATGCATTATTGACAGATTTTTCAGTTGTTAGTTGCTAGCTTTTCCTAATATATTTTTTTTAAAGATTCTATTTTATAAGCTGGGAAGTGGTGGTGCATGCCTTTAATCCCAGCACTTGGGAGGCAGAGGCAGACAGATTTCTGAGTTTAGGCCAACCTGGTCTACAAAGCGAGTCCCAGGACAGCCAGGGCTACACAGAGAAACCCTGTCATGAAAAACCAAAAGGAAAAAAGATTCTATTTTATTTCCAAGTATGTGTGTGTGCGTGCGTGCGTGCGTGCGTGCGTGCGTGCGTACGTGTGTGTGTGTGTGTGTGTGTGTGTGTGTGTGTGTGTGTGTGATGTGCATGCAGTTCCTACAGAGGCCTGAAGAAGTCATTGGATACCGCCCCTCCCCCCTTGGAGCTAGAGTTACTGATGGTTGTGAGCTACTCAATATGCATACTGAGGACCAAACCTGGGTTCTCCCAAAAGTAATGTGTTCTTAACCACCAAGCTACCTCTCCAGCCCCTCTATTTTCATTTATAACTATAGTAGTTAAATATGCCAGTGTATGAATATTTTTTTTAAATTGGCTTTCTTTGCAGTAGAAACATTGTGAACGTGGTACTTGTTGGCAAAGTATAAGTCCATACACTAAGTTTGTATACGTTTCTTCTTCAGGACATGATGGGCCAGGCTTTTCTTTCTTGAAAAGGAAAAAAAAAATAGAGACAAAACTCTCAATAGAAAATACGATCAATACAGAGAGCAGAAACTACCAGAGTATAGAAAACTCGATGGTCATATGAAATGTAAAAACTGAACAATCAACTATGTCTGTGTATGGTGTTTAAGTGAGTGTGTTTGCATATGTGTACGTGTATGTGTCATGTGTATATATGAGTATGGTCATGTGTGTGTTTGTGTGTTTCTGTAGTTTTTCCCTTATGCATTCATACTAGCCTCAATTAGCATCTGTTTACTTTGTTAAGGCAACAGAGTGATAGAATGAACTTTGGGTGAGGTCCAGGGCCACTGTGGTCCCCTCACACCCTCCTGAGTAATACCATATTCGGCACCAGGATTCCCCCCCCCCCCGGGGTTGATGGTAGAGTCATGAACCGCACACTGGCACCATTACCCTAGCTGCCGCTGTAGCCACCACTCTGATTTACCTGAGAGCATCTGTCAAGGGCTTCCCCAAGTCTCCAAGGAAGAGTGGTGCTAGCCTTGTGTCCCTTGCAATGTGGGGGACTTAGGGTTTCCTTAGCTGTTTGTCAGGCTCTGGATTTGAGACACAGCTAATGCGGGTGACCACTTAATCTTCAATATACCCCCAGTCTTTTATAAGCAGCTAGATTTCAGACCCTGGACTTTGACAATATTTTGGATTTTTTCCCCCAACTAGAAATACCCACCACCAATACTTTCAGTGAGCAATATCTATAGAATTCATCCTGACGAAGCGAACATTTCCTAGGAGGAATCACGTTTTTCCAACTCGCAACAGAAGGGAACACATATGCATAGAAACCACATTGCGTATATGTGTAAAAATAAGAAAATGTGAATACACAGATGTCTGGAATTTGTATATTCATTCATTCCACAAATATTTACCGTGGGTGTCAGTTTGCTTCTCCTGTGGGGCAGGCTCCACTGTCTGCGAAGTCGCTTTACGCAGAAGGTGCCCTTCCCACAATTCCATGCATGAATTCCCAGCTTCAGCTGAGCCGGCCTCGGGTGTGAACAGTCACTGAACACTCAGTGCCCTCACTAAATACCTTGCTGTTGGCTCAGGTCCCTATAGAGATAGAGAGGACGGGACTTCTGTGGTTAGTCACCGTTTTGCAGGTGGACCTGAGAGGTCCAAGACAGAATGTTGAGACGAGACTGAAAGAGCAAATATTTTGTGACCTCTACTTGAATGGCTGTCAAGGCATCTTCAAACCCCACCTCCAGATGCCAAGTGTGAATAAATAGTTCCCCCTCCTCCATGTGCCAGAGAGAGAATAGATCTGAGATCCTGTCTTTAAACTCTATCAGTGGGAGCCTTCTCTACACTCACAGTCAGGTGAGCTGAGGGCTAACCATTCCCCACTCACTCCAGTATGAAAAGTAGGTAACAGGGGACCATGTAAGCATTCATTCTTGTTGCTTAGGATTTGTTTGTTTGTTTGTTTAATGCATATGAGTTGACTGTTGCTGTCTTCAGACACACCAGAAGAGGGCATCGGATCCCATTACAGATGGTTGTGAGCCATCACATGATTGCTGGCAATTGAACTCAGGACCTCTGGAAGAGCAGTCAGTGCTCTTAACTGCTGAGCCATCTCTCCAGCCCCCATTGCTTAGGATTCTTAGGTGTTTAATAAACTTTATTATTGGAGCATTTCTAGCCCACAGTGAGATTTGCTGGCAGCTGTTTTCTATATCTCTTCCACTCTGACATAGTCAAATCTTCCTGGTTACTGATATTAGAGTTTACACGGGAATTGTCCCTCACAGATGGACTATGGAACACTGGTGGTCTTCGGATTTGATGAGGACAGTCAAAGGTTGCAGGCTCACCCCACATCCTTTCCTTCTAGTCACACAGGACATTTTGCACACAAAATTATTATCATCAACTAAAGTGATAATAAAATTCAAATTGTATTTCCAGGAACTGAGACTCTTAACAGCTTAAAATCTTTAAATATACAGTGTAGATGAGGAATTAATAGGTTTAGTTACATGAATGAAGTAAGTTGTGACATATACTTGTACCTATGTGTCTGCCTTTCAGTGTATTTGAAAGAGTGATTGAGACTTGATTGTTTAATCCTTGGCAGAGCATTTTGAATTCTCTCAACAGAACATTATTGACAGAGGTGGAGTTGGGCGTTTAACAATGCTTAAGACTTTAAAATGCCATTTCAGATGCACACTTTAGCATGCATAATGCCAATTTTTAACAAACTATAAATCATGCCTACAATGTTGATTATTGTAATCTTGGTCATATTTTTTTCATATTTCTTATGGTTTTTTTATTTATAATGTAACTAACACCATTTCTGCCTCCCCTTTTCTCCCTTTAAGCCCTCCCATAAAACCTTTGCTCCCTTTCAAATTCATGGCTGTGCGTGCTCATGCATGTGTGTGTATTTATTGTAAATATTGCTAACATATGTATGTTAGGTGTATGTATGTATATACACAGATGTGTTTGTGTGTGTTTATTGTATATTGTTGATATATGTGTGTAATGTGTATGTATGTATGTATACAGATGTATTTGTGTGTAAATGTGTTTACATGCATGTTTGTGTATATGGTGTATGTATGCATTCATGTGAGCTTTCCATTATGCATGTGAGTGCATGTGCACATGTGTACATAAAGGTCAGAGGTCAATAACAAGTTATTCTTCAATCACTCTCCAACTTATTTTTTGAGACACCACCTCTCTGAACTTGAAGCTTCCGGATAGGCTAAACCATGGTGCCACTAGTGAGATGCATTTGTCTCTGCCCCGCATCCAGCACTGCTATTACAGGCATGCATTGCCATGATCTCTTTTATGTAAGTACTGGGGATCCGATCTCATGGCTTCACACCTGCACAGCTTCTCACTTTAACCAATGAATCATACCCCTAGCTACAATTAATGAAAGCATGAGCTATCCATGAGCTTGTGTCAGACACAGTTTTTCTTGAATAAATCTCATTTTTAAAACAACAAAAACCTGTTTTTCTTGAGTTACATTTTGCATGTTATTTGTTTAAAAACAAGTCAAGCATTCTACTCTTATTTGGAGTGGGTCCATTTCAAGACATTTCTCCTCCCATATAAATAAAGCACAGATTTCAAGCCAGCCCCAACTCACCTAGAACTCATGAAGGCTACATGCAGAGTGTAGTCTGTGCTCCTCCATCCAGCTTCTCTCCACTCACTGCATGGCCATGGGGAGGAGCCTGCATCTCACTTCTTTTCAGGGAGTAGCATTCTTCAAAGAGTCTGAAATCAAAGTGATGTATATTAAAACACAATTAAGCAAAGGGCCCTGAAAGAAACTTATAATTAGCACCATGAAATAATTCATTATCTTCACAGAACATTTCTGGGTGTGGAAGGAGAACGTTAAGAATGGCATTGGACACAAAGCAGCTCAGGGCTATACCTAAGGAGTTGATAAGAAAAATCCTTCTGCCGGCAGGTTTCTGCTCCACAGGAATGATGCTGTGCCCCCTGTAAATGGCACTGTGTAGCTCAGGGTGTCATCCCTTATTTTGAAAAGTATTTTTCCAAATTTAGAGAGGCAACTATTAATAATACAGAAAACAAATTGGATTGTGCATTAATAACCCAAAGTAAAAGAATTATGATCCGCATGGAAGCCTGGATTAGCTTGGAGAAAATACATTCCCCACTATACACACACATACACACACACACACACACACACACACACACATACACACACACACATACACACACACAAACACACACATACACACACAGATATATACACTCAAACACTCACACACAAACACACACATACAAGCACACCACACACATACACATATACCACACATACCACACACACACACACACACACACACACACACACACACACCACCAACATACACACACACAAACACACACACCACATACTCACACACACATATATATACACATACCACACACATACACACACAAACGCACACATACACACATGCATATACACACAAGCATGCATATACACAAGAATACACACAAATACATACATGGGCTTAGACACATGCAAAAACAGATACACATGTGTACAGGAAGCTACATATGCACACACATACACAATCACATGTATGCAAACACACATGTGTACAGGAAAGTACACACACACACACACACACACACACACACACAAAGACATTTTTTTTTTTAGTCCCTTGAAAAGGCAGAACTAGTCTGATCCAAGGAAGCTACTCAGACACTCATAGCTTCCTTCTTTGTTCCATGATGTGTCATCCCTCATCATTAACTTCCTCCTTGCCTGCAATCTTGTCATGTGAAAAACGAAGAAAGCTTCCTCGGTAATGGAGCTGAGTCGGTTTCCCTCATCACATCCTGTTTGAAATGCAGAAGGAGATTAGTGGTAACCAGGCTGGTAGTGTCTGAAGAGTGACAGGTCCTCACACAGTCTGTAACTCCTTTCCTGGCTCTTGGGTTTAGGAAACCACAGACCTCCTGGCACCGGCCGATGGGTATGTCTGAGCAATCCTCACAAACACCTGGAGAACAAGGGTCCAGCCATCCCCGATTCTATAAATTGCACAGTAGATAAATGATGCCATTTGCTCCAGAAACTGCCCCTCCCTTTTAAAGTATCTATTACCTTAAGTATCCAATCTCCTTGGAGAAATGTCTGGGTAGGTCCTTGTCCCAATTTAAAGACTGAATTTGTAATCTTGGGTATGCAAGTGTTTCTGTGAATGTGTACATGCCTGTGAGCTCAGTAATAACGGTGACAAGAGTAGGGTTTCTGGTCTCCTGGAGCTAGAGTCACATGTAATTGTGAGCCATTCACTGCGGGTACTTAGAATTAGGTCCTCTTCAAGAGCAGTATGTACTCTTAACTACTGAGCCATCTGTCCAGCTCTCTGTGGTTCATTTTAACAACTGGATTGGTTGCTTTGCTTATTCAGTTAAAAATATATATATATACCACATTCTAATGTCCAATCCAACAAGCCAAATGGAAACTGTCATGTGTCCCAAGAGTTTACTTGTATAAAATATACAGAATAGGTAAATCCAGAAACAGGAGGCAGACTAATGGTTGTCAAAGGTGAACATAGGAGGCCATGAGCCTGGCCTAATGAGAACAGCTGACAGTCAGGTCGAAGACACAGGCAGATACTCTTAGGTGACATGTAGGCTGATAGCAGGTACAGGACAGAGAAAAGATTTGAATCTACGGAGAGATAAAGTGAAATGTCAGAAGAGTTCATCATTGTAGTCTAGAAAGTACAGCTTTAGACATTATAAAGAATTGGGTTATGAAATTCTCCACTCTGAAATTACTCAGTTGCCCATGCAAAATGACCATGCAAAGAGGGACTGTGATAAAGGGAAATGCTGTAACTATTTTATATTGTTTACTAGACTTGGTGAGAGTAGGGTTTCACATTCAGCTCTGGACTGTGGCCATCTTTAAGTGGAGAATGCAGGGTTGCTATCATCAATGGCTGTTCTGGGTAAACAAAATTAGTTCAAGCGAGACTTCCTCTTGAATTTTCCCCCCACAAAGGGGTGTGACATCTATCAAAAATGATAGGGAGGGTGTTCAAAATACAGTGCATGAGCTTCCCAAAGAATTGATAACACTGCTATTTTTCAAAAGAATGAAAGAAAAGAGGCATACAGGCTGAAAATAATAACAAGGAAAGATTATAAGAAAGGGTTGTCATCGTCAGAGAAGCTTCTTTGTGTAGTATGTGGCAGATAATTACTGAGACCCACAATTGACCCAAGTGAAGAAAATAAATGACTTCCAGAGTACTCAGCCATAAGTGGGACATCTATATGTCTCCCCCAAAAGCTCAGGGATCATTGAAGAAGAATTGACAGAATGATTGTAAAAGCCGGAAAATGCAAAAGAGCATTTTCTGAGTGCAACAATATTGTTAGGTGCTACTAGTCACCTAAGAGTATCCACTTGACTGTATACCTGACTGTTAGCTGCTCTCATTTGGCTGGGTTCATTGCCTCTTCTATCCATCATTAACAACCACCCTGTTTCTGGATTTAACTATTCTGAACATCTTGTGCAAGTTCATGTGTTTACATGAACTCAAAGAAGTGGATGCCTGCATAGCGTCATGCCAGTCAACATCCCAGCATGGACAGGGTGGGCAGGATATGGGGGTTCACAAAGTTCCACTCTCGGCTGAAGAGCTATTGGTAGTTGATGGCTGCATATAGGGAGGAGAGTCAGTTTCCCTTAAGAGTGTGGCCCTGATGTGTTGCACATCCTCCAGTGGATGGACACATGCACACAGCACTAATAAGACTCAGTAGGGGGGGGAAGACATGGAATTGAGATGGAGTTATAGGAGTGCAGGCCTGAGAGGAGTTTGGGAGAAGGAGTGTGAACTGTGCATGTGTGTATGTAACATGCATATGAGTCTGCAAGTGTATCACTTGCAAAGGTGCATATAAATTATGTGCACATGAGTGTGCAAATACACCACTTGCAGAGGCCAGAGCAGGCTGTCAGTGTCTTCTCCTATTTTTCTTCATCTTATTGTCATGAGACAGGGACTTTTGGTAAACTAGAAACTAACCATCTTGGCTAGACTGGCTGACCAGGGAGCTCTCTAGATCCACCTGTCTCCACTCCAACACCACATCCAATGCTGAAGCTACAAACATATATACAGCTAGGCCCAGCTTTTTGCGTAGGTTTGGGGGCTTCAAACTCAGGGTTCTTCCCTATTTAGCTATCTCACCAGCTGTAGAGAGCCACGCCCGAGCTGGCTTAATCGCCATTACAACATGGCCCTGGCATCCGGTGACCTCTCCCTGTAAACAAGTAGTCTGCGCATGTGCTAAGGGCCAGAGCATGCCAAGTCACAACCCATCCCGGGGCGTCACATGAGGTAATGAGCAAACAGCCAATCAGAAATGAACACGCCGCTTCAGGGTGTATATAAGCAGTGCCTTTTCGGGGTTTGGGGTCTTCCTCTTAAAGATGCAATAAACGCTTGCTGCAGAAGGATCCTGGTGTCCGCGTGCATTCTTGCTGGCGAGATGATTGCGCGGATTACAACCAGCCTCAACAATTTTTTATTTTTTTTTAACGCTCATTTTGCCTATTTCTCCTTGTTATAAACATGAAGTTTAACAACAGACCCTCACATGTAAGATAGCATTTGTTTCTTACAAGCCTACTGTCTGGTCTTCCCCATTTAATTTCCCTCCCTTTTCTTTAATAAGACCTTTGCCTCCATTTCAGTTGAATCATCCTTTGCAGCATCTTTGAGATGAGATACTCCTTTGATAAAATGTTCTGAACACATTATCCGCAAGACTATGTGCGATTATGCATAAAGCAGAAATTGCATGTCCACACAGGTATGAGGACTAATGGGCACTAATACTTCATAAAGAGACGATCTATTTCATTACATTCTACATCACTTGTTCTCATAAATCATTCACTACAGGGAGCATTGACAGGAGACTTCTTACAGAACAATCTGTATTAACTCTCTCCTGCATTTGCTGCAACTTAATCTGTGATTGATTTTTAACATTGCTTAAAGCCGGACACACTGATTGTTTTTGTCAAACAAAAGAAGGGTGATCTGAATACAAAGAAAATATATTTCTAATTAGAAATATTTTTTAAAAATGTATCATGATATTACAGAAACTTTGTTCATGTATATATGAGTGTGCCTGCCTGTCTGTATGTGCACTGCATGTGTGCAGTACACACAGAGACCAGAAGAGGGAACAAGATCCCCCTGGAGCTAAAGTTAGAAATGATTCTGAGCTGCTTGATGCAATGTGGGTTTTTGGGGACTGTACCCTGACCCTCTGCAAGAGCGGCAACTATTTTTAACCACCAAGCCATCTCTCCACCCCCTGTTTTTTATACTACAAAATGGATTTTGTATGAGTGTGTCATAGTCAGGTGTGCCCAGCAGGCATCTCCTTGGAACAAGTGACTCCTAGAAATCAAACACAAGTTATCAGGTGTTTGGTGACAGGTACCATTTTCCATGGAGCTATCTCACTGTCCCCTAAGTAGAGATTTTGATCATGTGGATTTATATGAATTTTTCTGGCATTACAGTATGGCTGGCAGCCCATCTGATAATGGAAGATAGTTAGAAATACATCAGGGGGTGGTCAGAGAAAACATGAAGCTGAAACATGTGACAAAGCCACCAGGATAAATCACAGCACTCATCAAAATATCACCTGTGTTCAATGGAGACCAGAGATATGTAACTCACAAAAAAAAAATAGTGTAAGGTAAAGAGTGTGTGCTTATGTTGTAAATCCTAATGGGCCAAATGAAGACTTTGGGAATTATAAACATTCATAAGGTTTTGAGGATTTGAGAGTGACTAGGATGCATTGACTTCTGTCTCAGCTGGAGACTGGATAGTCAACAGGTACTCAGGGAAGGGGACTATCAATGCAAGAAAAGCACCCAAGATTCCATTTCACAAGGGACATGAAGCATCCTTGTGTACATAGGAATCATGCCCTGTCAAAGCTGAAGGCCATAGCAGAGTTGTATACACAGGCAGGTACCCACCGACCCTCTTTAAGCCTGATACCCAAGGAACTGCACAGTTCTGTCTCCACCCCCAACGCCTTTGCTCTGTTGTATCCTCAGATCCAGACAGTAAGGCAGGAGATGAGGCCATGGAAGGGTCTATAGATTCCCTCCTGCTATTTCTCATATTAACTCTAGGAGGCACCCTTCCTTCCCTCCGCCTCTACCCGGGGGAGTCAAAGCTTTCATAGCACAGCGGATATTTGTTCAAGGGAAGATTATGTTTCCGGAGGGTTCCTGGTTTCTGCTGACGGGTTCTTCAGTGCACATGAATGATTTAAACACAGGGTTCTGTTTGGAACAGCAAACACCAAATAAGACCAGCCTCATGACAATTTTTCTACTCCTGGGTACCAATCAGTATAATTTGCACAGCCTCCGTTACTTCTGCGGACACTCACTCATGGAATCAGCTTCTTCAAAGGTTAATGAGTGCCCAAGTGATTGCCTTTTTTTTTTCCCTTGATGGACCCTGTTTTGCCAGTTGATGACGGTGGAATGCCAACAATAGTGTTACAGAAGGATCTGCGTTTCAGGTGCTTATACCCTCCAAATAACATGGAGCCCATGGAGGTGCACCTCTGCTACTTGCATAGAAATATGCTGCTTATCAAATGTTAGTTTGTAGCACTCTACAGATTGCACATGTGTGGTTCATGGGTGTGATGACCAGCAGCTGCCTGCCTGACATCCAAAAGGGTAGCTTAAAGCAATGATGTTTCCCTGGCAGAACATCCACCATGGTGGTTTTCCTTTGACCTGCTACTGTAAAATGGATCATTTCCAAGTCTTCTGCCTTGGTGGAAAGTGCAGCTTCAGAGTCACAGGGGCCTTGGTTTCATCTTGGCTCTCACTATGAATGGTTAAGTGACTTCAAACCTTCCACATAAAAGTTGTAAAATGATACGATGCAAATCTGCATTCCAAGACTGACTGCAAGTAATGAACCCACAGCTGTAAAGAAAGTGTCCACTCACTGTCTCTGCTGTTCTTTTTGATTTTTTTCCTTTGGAAATAAAATACATGTAGACAATGTATCGTGGCTAGTGTTTATTGGCAATTTGATATGAATAGGACTCACTTGGGAAGGGGAAGCCACAACTGAGGAATTACCTCCATCAGATGAGCCTGTGAGCAAGTCTGTGGGAACATTTTCTTGAATAATGATTGTCCTGAGAGGGTCCAGCCTACAGTGGGTGCTGCCACCTCTGGGAGGGATATACAAGAAAGCAAGACGAGCAAGCTAAAGGGAGCAATTCAGCAAGCAGCATGCTTCCATCGCCTCTGGTTCCTGCCTTGAGTGTTTGCCCTGCCTTGGATGATGGACTCTGAACTGGCAATGTAAGCGAATTAAACTCCTTTCATGTTTCATTTGGTCACTGGGTTTATCACAGCAATAGAAAGCAAACAAGGACAATATCCAACCTCATTATTTCCTCTAACTGTACCCACCATCCATCACATCTCCCTTCTGATTCCACGTCTTTCTTTTATAATAGTTAAGTATTTAGGTTTTGAACCCACTGAAATCAGTGCATAGACATGAGGATTACCCACTGGGGTGCAGGGAACCTAAAAAGAAACTATTTAAACATGAATAGCCTTTAAGATACATCTAACCAAGGCATCAGGTGGTGGTGGGGACTTACCGAGATGAAGGAGCATCACGTGAACTACACACTCCACAACTCCTCTGCATTCTGAGGACTGCTCATCCCACATATTACCCCAGTCCTCCATAGCCATGGCAATTAATCCCTTTGTGTGAGATTCCAGCGGCTTAGTCATCCAGCTTCCTTCTTAGCATCTTTCTTTAGGAACCAGATGGCGATCATTGTAAAATTAAGATAAAGTTAAAGTAAGGGTACTGATTAGGGGTTGGGGTGGGGAGGGTTAGTCAGAGTGAGGCTGTGTGTGTGTGTGCATGAGAGAGAGAGAGAGAGAGACAGAGACAGAGACAGAGACAGAGACAGAGACAGAGAGAGTTTCAGAAAATAGAAACAGCAGGTAGAAAATTGAAGCAGATGCCTAGCTTATAGAGCAGGGGGTAAACTGAACACATTTACAGTATGGTTTCCCCATCTTGTTCTTTCTTTTATCTTTATACAAAATACTGAGTAGAAAAGAAGGGGGAGAGAGAGAGAGAGAGAGAGAGAGAGAGAGACAAAGGAGGGATAGTGGTGGAGAGGTAAGGGGAACATCTTAAATTGCTTATTTTAAATTTTAAATAGCTTGTGAATTCATTGATCATAGCCTCAAACCATGTCCTTTTTCAGATGTTTCATTGTCCATGTGTAGTTTGGGGGAGAGTGTTTAGAATTCCATTTGAAAGTGCCCAGATCAGGATTCCTGCAAAACCCTGGGGTCCAGGATCAGATTACAGCAGTCCACTTCAAGAGACACATATACAGCTCTCTGCCCAGCCCCGGCCTGATTTAGCCCCTCGTCTGTGTACTAGGCACCTGCCTATTGTGTTTGCATGGCTCTTCTCTAAACATTTTGGTAGAGCCACACTCACAGGCTCCTATTTTGAAGGCTTCCTGCTTAAAATGGGAATAGATCCCAGCCCTGCAGGAATGAACCCCTGTCAGCATTCAAGACCCTACCTCGACTTCCTGCTGATTTCAAGCAGCACTGAGACACAGAAACAAAGACAGACCTTTAGAATTTTCTTTTTCTTTTTTTTTTAATATTTTATTTTATTTTATTTTATTAGGTATTTTCTTTATTTACAAGTACATTTTCCCTTTCCCAGGTTCCCCTCCAAAACAAACAAACAAACAAACAAACAAACAAAAACAAGAACAAACCTCTTTTGCCTCCCCCTTCCCCATGCCTGTCACCCCACCCTCTCCCACTTATTGGCCCTGGCATTCCCCTACACTGGGGCACAAAACCTTCACAAGGCCGAGGTCCTTTCCTCCTATTGATGATCGAATTTGCAATCCTCTACTATACACCTGCTGCCAGTACATTCAATCCCGCCCTGTATAGTCCTTGATTGGTGGTTGGGTCCCTGGGAACTCTGAGGGTACTAGTTAGTAATTGTTGTTCGTCCTAAGGGGCTGCAAACCCTTCAGCTCCATAGAACCTTTCTCTAACTCCTTCATTGGGGACCGTGTACTCAGTTCAATGAATGGTTGTGAGCCTCTACATCTGTATTAGTCAGGTATTGTCAGAGCCTCTTAGGAGATAGCTATATGCTTGTCCTTCCTTCCGTCTCTGCTCCATAGTTAATCTCTGCCAGTCCTTCTGTGGGTGTTTGATTCCCCTTTTTAAGAAGGAATGAAATGTCCACCTTTTAGTCTTCCTTCTTCTTAAGTTTCATGTGGTTTGTGGGTCGTTCTTCCTGTATTCCAAGCTTCTGGGCTAATAACCACTTATCAAAGAATGCATACCATATGTGATCTTTTGTGATTGGGTTACCTCACTCAGGATGATACCCTCCAGATCCATCCATTTCCCTAAGAATTTCATAAATTCATTGTTTTTTATAGCTGAGTAGTACTCCATTGTGTAGATGTACCACACTTTCTGTATCCATTCCTCTGTTGAGGGACATCTGGGTTGTTTCCAGTTTCTGGCTATATAAATAAGGCTGCTATGAACATGGTGGAGCATGTGTCCTTATTACATGATGGAGCATCTTGTGGGTATATGCCCAGGAGTGGTATGGCTGGGTCCTCTGGTAGAACTATGTCCAATTTCCGGAGGAACTGCCACACTGATTTCCAGAGTGGTTGTACCCGTTTGCAATCCCACCAGCAATGAAGGAGTGTTCCTATTTCTCAGCAGCCTCTCCAGCATCTGCTGTCACCTGAGTCTTTTATCCTAGCCAATCTGACTGGTGTGAGGTGGAATCTCAGAGTTGTTTTGATTTGCATTTCCCTGATGACTAAGGATGTTGAACATTTCTTTAGGTGTTTCTCAGCCATTTGGTGTTCATCAGTAGAGAATTCTTTGTTTAGCTCTATGCCCCATTTTTTAATAGGGTTGTTTGGTTCTCTGGATACTGACTTCATGAGTTCTTTTGGTTGCTCCACACTGTGTCAGCATGAAAGTCATATGTCTTGGGGTTACATCCTATTAGTTACTGACTTTTTAAACTGCTGATTGAATTGTCAACGAATTTTCATGGAAAAAAATGCGAAATAAATTTTTGCTTGGAATTAAGACAGAATTTCTAGCCATCCCTGAAATGGTCCCTAGCTTACTTCTGTCATTTTTTATGATATGTTTATATGAAGCAGCTCTCTCAGCTTTGACTATTATAAAACAAAATATCCATCAACTCTGGAAAAACATTGAAGATACTCTATATTCCTTATGCCAAGCTTTAATTATTTGTGTAAAAATAAAAAGCTCATGCATCTCATTAGTATGCTAATTTGCATTCATCTTTAGAAAATAGTAAAGCTATATGTATACCAAGGAATTGATTGAAAATAATTTTCCTTATAATTTGTCATCAGTAACTGTTTGATTTATAACCTATAGTATACATAAGGTATGGGAAAACTTTTTCACATAAGGCTGAGGAGATTTTTCAGTGGGTAAGACGTTGGCTCTGTACACATGAGGATCAGAGTTTGGAGCCCTGGCACCCAGGAAAATACTGGGCAGACTATGTGGCCAATCCTGTAGTCCTACTAGAGGGATGCAAAGACAGGGGATCCATGAAGCAAGCAAGCTACCCAACTAGACTAGCGCAGCCAGAAAGCTCTGGCTTCAAGTGAGAGACACTGCTTCCATATCTAGGTGTGGAGGGCAATCAAAAAGGACTCTTTTAAAAAAAAAAGATTTATGTTAGGTATGAGTACACACTGTAGCTGTACAGATAGTTGTGAGTCTTCAATTGGTTGTTGGGAATTGACTTTATTTTTTCTGCTTGTTCTAGTCAACCCTGCTCGCTCCGGTTGGCCCTGCTCACTCCAGCCCAAAGATTTATTTATTATTATAAATAAGTACACTGTTCTGTCTTCAGATGCACCAGAAGAGGGTGTCAGATCTCATTATGAGTGGTTGTGAGCCACCATGTGGTTGCTGGGACTTGAACTCAGGACCTTTGGAAGAGCAGCCGGTGCTCTTACCTGCTGAGCCATCTCGTCAGCCCCCAAGGACTCTTAACACCAATATCTGGCCTCCACTTGCAAGTGCACACATAAGCAGGCACAGCTGTGCACACACATATGCACATGCAAAGAGATGAGTGAGCTTGTCAAAGGATGGGGAAAATTTAGAAAGCCTAATATAAGATTCTGCCTCAACTCAATTTATTCATTGCAAAGCCACATTCTGCAACAGCCCTGAATGTGTCCTGTCACTGCATATAAAATGATTATGTCCTTATTCTGTCTCCTGCTCAGATAGGATTTTAGTGAATTCAAGTCCAAGCTCATTAGAACACAGGTTTTTAAAAAAGGCATTATAAACCTGTTGCATTGAGCAAGACCAGGGAAACTCTGTTACCTACCTAACCTGACAATCTACTTCCAAGAAACTCAAATGGTCTAACCTGCATGTTATCATAAAGATAGTAAATTAATGGTGCAAAACTGAAGTGCTGAAACTCACAAACATCCTGTAGTTCAGACACAAAAAATGAGTTCACATTATAACGAAAATGGGTTGTACCATTCCAGCCCCCAAGAACCATAAAAGACAAGTCCATTACTAGGAAATTTGAAAAGTGGAAGTCAAAGCCAGTGGAACTCACCCAGTGTCATTTTTGCAAGGAAACTGTTAAAATGATATTTATGGGAATGGATTGTTCTGATACTTTCCAAGATGTATTTAAAGTTATAAATGGTTATATTTGATGCAACAACAACAACAACAAAATTGGCTTTGGTAGAAGTGTCTGTAAGCTAACTCTCTCAGAGATGTGGCTGAGCACTTGTTTACCTGAGGTGGGATTCTCACAACTGGTGACAACCAGGACCTAGAACAGTTCTAGGTTGGAGGACAAAAGTAAAGAGCTGTTGACCAAAACCTGTGGTGTGTGTGTGTGTGTGTGTGTGTGTGTGTGTATGCATGTCTGAGTATGTGTGTATGTGAGAGTGTGTGTTATGTGTGTGTATGAGAGAGATTTTTTTTGTGTTGGTGGAGAGTATGAGTGTGATTATGTGTGAGTGTGTGTGTGAGAGAGATTGTGAGTGAGAGAGTATGTGTATGTAAATGCTGTGGGAGTGTGTAGGAGTGTGTGTGTGTGTGTGTGTGTGTGTGTGTGTGTGTGTCTTTTGGAGGATTGTGTCTAGATACTACCTCCAAACTCCAGCAGCATTTGGGAAATCCTAGAAAAGTTAATGTAGGAGAAAACTACAGTTGTGTGGCTGGACTCCTGGCTCTGTGGTTAAAAGCAATGCCTACTCTGCCAGAGAACCAGGATTTGATTCCTAGCACCCATATGATAGCTGGTAGCCATATTAAATTCCAGTTGCAGAGGATCTGATGCCCTCTTCTGGCAACCTTGGGCACCAGGCATGTTAAGTGGTTCACAAACATACATGTGAGCAAACACCCATACACATTAAAAGTAAGTTTTAAAAGAAAGAGAAAGGATAGAGAAGGAGGGGCAAAGGAAAAAGGAAGGAAATTCTGAACAAATGAGGAAAGAAAGATGAATGCCAATAAGTTGCAGCTAATGTCGACTGGAGAATTGGGTGTGGGGGTGCACGTGCTCGTCTGACAATACGCATGAAAATCCTTGAACTAACCCAACCAACGCTGCCCTTGGAATAGAATGCAGTTTCTGGAATCCTTGCTTCTCCATACACCCTGTCTCTGAAACAAACAAGCTCTTGCAAGCCCCTAACTATCATGAAGAAAAGAAACTTCAGTTTGAGTGGAAATTAAATTGTTCAAGGATTTTGATAAAGAGGTATGTTCTCCAAGTAATAGTCTAGGAAAATCTTTTCTACAAACAATCAACGGTGGATTAAATTTCATGGTTCAAGAGGTCTTTTGGGGAGGAATTCTCAGAAAAGATCCAGGGGTAATGAGTGCAGTAAAGCCCTCACTTAAATGCATTCTAAAGACACAGCGACACATGCCCTCCTCCCCCAGTCCCTGGCCCCATGCAGAAAAAGAGGAAACGGTAATTAAGCCATTCTCTCTAAATTGAAAGAAAATTTGATTTAGGAAGACATAAAACACATAGATATTCTTTGCTGATACTCAAAAAGATGATTGTAAGAAATTAATGACTGCTGATCACAGTTTTCAAGTTTGAGAAATATACTGACTTCTTTTAACATTAAAAGAGATAGTGGGACACAGTGCCACATGAATGAAATTCCAGCACTCAGAAGGTTGGGGCAGGGGGATGGTGAGTTTTAAGAAGGCACGAACTATATAACAATACCTTGAATCAAAAAGGAGGGAGCATTTTAAATTAAATTAATAGTAACTTAACCGTGGTGTTGTCAAATCATAAGGCAAGATTCTATCCAAGCATATGGTTGGATTATCTCTATCAGAACTCAGTGTTCCCTTTCTGTGTAGTATGTCAAAACCATTCAATTAGTCTCTTCCTGGTAGGCTGAGCTTATGGATCCCTCCTATACAATCCCTTTCCCATTTTCTCTCTCTATCACCTGGCAGGATGCATAGGACCAAGTGGAAGAAACTTCAGACAGAGCCACAGGTGACAGGAGCCTGGGTTCTTCATGATTGTGTGGAGCACCATTCCTTGTCCCACATCCAGAGACTATCTGGTTCTGCTTTTTGCAGTTAATGGAATATTCATGTCTGAGTCTAACATTGTTTTAGAAGGATTAAGGGCAGACCTCTGGCTAATGAAGACACACACCGCCCCCCATCTCCCAGGACCCCCTTCCTGCGTCTGGACCAGTGACAGTTCCTGTTCCCAGGCCACTGGGCTCCATTCAGAGACCAAACAGCTTCCTCTTCCGCTCCTCTTCTCAGAGTGGCTCGAGTCCTTCCTCCCCAGAGCCTGTTGAGACCTCGGCCCTTTCCTCAGGAGGACCTAATATCCCAGCTTCGCCAGGTCCTAGAGTCATGGCTGCAGCAACCCCTACCTGAGGACCTGGCAGAGGCTCTCGTCAATGGGGTCATCCCCTGCCAGCTGGCGAACCAGCTGCGACCCCGCTCTGTACCCTTCATTCATATGCCCTCACCTGTTGTGGTCAGTGGGAGCCCAAAAGGAGGAAGAGGGGAAGGGATGGGACTGTGGCTTTGCCTTTCCAAATTCCTTTCCTTTCTCCTCTGTCTTCAGCCAAAGTTCAGTGCCCTCAAGTCTCGGAAGAATGTAGAGAGTTTCCTAGAAGCCTGTCAAAAAATGGATGTGCCTGAGGCTGACCTGTGCTCGCCCTCGGATCTCCTCTGGGGCACCACCCAGGGGCTGCAGACCATACTGGAGGCTGTGATCCTGGTTGGGGGCAAGGCCCCTCTCCCAGTCCAGCCCTCCTCTGATCTGGGTGGCTTCCTCCTCTTCCACGTGGTCTCCATGCTGCTGCTTTATGTCGTCTATACTCGGACTCGGCTCCTGGGCTCCTAGGACCCACGTTGCCTCTTCCTTCCCTACCTTCCATTTATAAGACCTCCTGTTCAGCCTGTCCCTGCCGGTGGTGCCTTTCAGCCCTACCAAAGACACTAGTGTCCCCTCACAAACGCTGACCTCAGAAGCCCCACTCTAGTACCCACAATAGCCCATTCCATTAGTGTTGATGGTGCCTTCCTGTCCTCCCCACCAACTCTCTGTCCCCAAGGGGGATGACAGGACCTTGGCTTTTCCGTTCTGTCCTCCCTCCCCCTACTGGCTGCTATAAGGGAGCTAAATTATCTCTGTTTTGTAGAGAGAACTCTATTAATAGGGGATGGGAGCCCAGTATGGGTCCATGGCTCTGTGTATAAACTGTATAGACTGTCCAAAAAAAAAAAAGTAGGTAAGTGGGTAAGTGCCATGACTTCAACTTTGAATTATAACTTCCTTCTAAAAACATCCAGTTATCTTTCAAAAAGAAATTTTGTTGGGCTGGGGAGATGATTCAGTTGGTAAAGTTTCACTATACAATTCTGAAGACCTGAGTTTCAGTCCCCAGAACCCATGCAACCAAATAGCAGTGTGATCTGGTAATCTCAGCTCTAGGGGATCAGAGGTAGAGACAGGAGGAGCCTAAGGCTTGATATCTGGCCAGCCTAGCCTATTAAGGTTAGTTACATGTCAGTGAGGGATCCTGTATCAAAAACATAAGGTAGGTGGTACCTCATAATGACAGCTTTAGCTACTTCTAGCTTCTCTATGTGCACGCATGCACACAAAGAGTAGTTATCATCTTGTCTTAAGTATAGCCTTGGAATCTGTGTTTTATTCTTTATATCAACACAGCGAACATTTTGGAGATGGTTTAGATATAAAATGCACCCACCAGGCTCATATGTTTGAACACTCGGGCATGAGAGGGTGGCGTTGTTTTGGAAGGTTGGGGGGTGAACCTCAACTAAAGGAAGTCGGTAACTGGGAGGCAGTTTAAGGTTTATTGTCTGACCCTATTTTTTTCCAATCTCAGATTCCTGATCTGTCCTGCTATAAATGAACAGGCTCCCACTCTTACAACTGTGAGCTGTTTCCACCCACTC
Organism: Montemys delectorum; assembly: GCA_019843815.1. Classification (NCBI taxonomy): domain Eukaryota; kingdom Metazoa; phylum Chordata; class Mammalia; order Rodentia; family Muridae; genus Montemys; species Montemys delectorum. The sequence goes on from JADRCD010226463.1 coordinate 37,529, forward strand.
AGAGACTCCTCTCCTCCATGGTATATTATATCTTTCCACACTGTGGGCTAAAATAAATCCTTCCCCTCTGAAGCTGCCCTATGTCCAGATATTAGATCCCAACAAGGAGAAAAGTGGCTGATACAAATGTACAATGAGTCACTTCACACATAGGTTTCAGAATGAGACTGAGTAAAATATCAAAACCCTAAACCCCAAGCAAAGCTCTCATAAAACCTTGTAGTAATTCTGCCAAGACAATGCAGCAGGCTAACTTTATGACCTCCTCTATTAGGTGGCAAGATGTTTGCAAACTTTAAAGCTTTCACTGTGGAAAAATAATTTCTTTTGTTTCATGCACCATTTGCTTCCCTATTCCGTTTGTTACCTTAGTGAGTGAAAGAAAGGGGCAAAAATACCTGACATTTACGCTAATATGTTACCTGATATAAATATGTATGAATCTCAAATTGACTCTATCTTTGAATAAAGAAGATGGGAGCTCAGTCTGTCTTCTCCCTACAGGACCCAAAAAGGTTTGCTATAAAGTCCTTCTCAGTCACACTTCTTGTAGAAGTGATATCTATCCATGAGGCCATCCAGACTTTAATCCCCTAGTATTTGGAATACATGGGGAATACCTTCAAAGGGTCGAAAAGTATTTAAAAGAGCATAATTTAATTGATAATAAGATTTAATGTTTGACTCCTTTATGCTATATAAAACAACCTGAGCAAGTCAAGGATGAGAATTTATTTTGTCCTGCGGCTGGAGCAGGCATAGTCTATCATGATGAGGAAGGCTTGAAGGGTCAGCCCAGTTCTCTCCTCAGGGGGCATGACACAACAGAAAGGGATGTCTGCATACAATTATCTTTCCCTTTGTTTGTCCTTCACTCTGCTGTGCCTCCAGCCCCATGAAGATGGTTCCTGCGACTCACAAATAAGGATGGTGCCACATATAATTAGGGACAGTCTTCCTCCACTGTAAATCCTCCCTTAAGATATCCCCAAAGACAAACCAAGAAGTATGCCTTTCCAATCTCCCAGGTGGTTCTAAATATGGTCAAGGTAACAATGGAAGCTAACCACGACAATAACTTACATGCCTCCTAGAATCCTCAGCATCCACTTCTATTAAATAGGAAAATCAGACTCTTGGGTGCAACCAATAAGGAGAAAAAAAAATAGATTGTGTAGGGGAGTGGTTCTGATGCTTTCATTTAGTCAGGAATCTGCATGTCTAGAAGCTGAAGGTCCTTATCCCCAGTTGGTTTTTACTCTATCAGTAAAGATTCCAGTAGCTAATGGTTGGACACAGGGTGGGACACTTGGAGTTCCACAGATAGGACACAGAGAGGAACAGGAGGAGATTGCTATACTTTGGGGAGAGAGATGGAACAGACTCAGAGCTGCAAGGGGGATCATCCAAAATGTAGGTGTAAAAGGGAAAGCTGCCCACACAAGGGCATCCAGGAAGTGTCTTGGGCAGCCACAACCAGTGGGCATCACAGAAGGTAACTGGGCAGCAAAGTAAAAGTAGATTTGGAAGGTGGTTAGCCAGGAGTACTGGAGGGAAGGACACACTACTGGGGTGAGGGGTGAGGGGTTATAAGTGTCCAGCCACTGAGCCAGTAAGGCATATTAAAAACGTGTGTGTGTGTGTGTGTGTGTGTGTGTGTGTGTGTGTGTGTGTGTGTCTTTCATCCACAGATCCAAAGATTCCCTGGACAGGTGACTGGAAGTGCAGCCAACCATGAGAGCAAAGTGGTGCAGCCAAAAATTCATCACAACAGGATTGTATTACTACAGAGTTAATGTGAATGTAGCTCAGCTATTTTTTCCATTTGCGTATGGACTTTGCATATCTTGTCCACTTAAACCCCAGTAGAACAAGTGATAGAATGGTTCATGTGGCTGAGTCTCTGGAAAAAGTATACAGCCATGTTTCAGTGGTAGGGGTGACCTTTCACTCTTCCCTTGCATTCAGCATCTTCAATATGCCAAATACTTCATTGTTTTACTTTATTTTATGTGTACGGGTGTTTTACCTGCATGCATGTGAATGCAGTGCTAAAGAGACCAAAGGAGGGCATAAGATCCCCCTGGAGCTGGAGTTACAGACTGTTGTAAGCTACCGTATGAATTCTGGGAATCAAATCCTGGACCTCTACAAAAGCAGCCAGCGTTCTTAACTACTCAGTCATCTTTCCAGCCCCGTTGTTCCTTGACCTCTTTCCTTACTTCCTGGCAGACAGAGGCCTGAATCTATTGTCTACTTGTTGGGTTCTGTGAAGATCTTCAGATTTGCCGTCTTGTGGAATAGCATTCCAATGCAAGCGCTAGCATCCAGAAGATGTTTGTGTTCACAGAGGCAGTACTGCTGATGCTGGCAGGATTGCATCTTCTGTACCTTCTTTCAGAACTCCTTCCTTGGGGTGCTGCCTAAGTAGTAACCATGGCCTGTCTTCCATTTCCAAAAGCTGCAGACTCTGATGAGCTTGGCTAGCTTCTATGACAGGAAGATATATGACAAGATGACATGGATATGTCAGAACCTTTTAGTGACAGAAATGGGCAGTCCTGATTGGTACTGTAAAGTTACTCTTTGCTAACATTTCAACAAAATGTTTTCCAAGGCAGACCAATGTGTATTTTTACACTGACTCCACATTTCTTCTCTTAACAGTACATGTCTAATATCCAAAATCAAATTTCTCTATAAGAAACATCAAAGGAAGTAGTTTGTTCAGGCCAGTTACAGATTCAAGCTCATGGTGCCCCATACACCAAGAACCTTATGAGTGACATTTAACTACAATAAAGCCACAGTCTGTTTCAGGCTATAGGTCAAGTGTGGATATATGACTCCAAACAGAATGCTCTGTGAAGCATTTGAGGCATGGGTATTTCCCCAAAACAGAGGCATGCCAAACATTACCTCTCCCCCATTCTTGTTCACATGTACAGACTTTGATACAAAGGAGAAACTAAGGCCATACCATGGTGCATTAGAAGCAGGAGCAAAGAAACTGAACCCTCAGAAACTCCCACCCTCATGAGGATGTAACGCTGCAATAGCAGGGGCTAGGAGGATGGCTCAGTTGATGCAGAAGAAAAGCATGAGAACTCAGTTTCAGATACCCAGCATATACATAAAAATCTTGGTGCAGGGACTGCAGAATCCTGGGGACTCTTGTTTTCTTCTCATCTAGCTAAATCTGTGAACTTGAGTTTGAGTAAGAAAGAATGTGTGTGTGTGTGTGTGTGTGTGTGTGTGCTTGTGACATCCACAGAAGTCACAGGCCTTCATGCATACTTAACCACTTTCACAGATGCATTCACATGTGTATATTTATCCCACAATACCACATGTATACACTCACTCCCACAACCCCACCACACTAACATATCATAGCCATAGCTATGTGTATAGATACACAGAAAAAAGTATCTCACAGTTATAGTATAATGCTCTCAATTAATGATTAATTTCAGCTGTTTTACATATTATTAGTGTTATTATTTTAGATAATTGTATGGCCTAAGGCAATAGTTCAAAGACCAGATAGCCTAGACTAAAAAAGAAACTTTGTTTCTGAAGGAAAATCCATGTATATTGTTCTATGTAGATTTGGATACATGGATAAGGTAGGGAACCATATTCTGGAATACCTGCTTCCCTCTGAGCTGTTCCTGTTGGCTACTTAAGCAAGAATAAGCACTCAGTCATCCCTGTGGGGTCAGCATCAATGAACTGTTTCCACATAAAGTCAGAAGAAAGAGGGAAAGCCTAATGATGTCAGAATTCTACAAAGAAATCAGACTCCTGTCAGTAGGAAAAATCAGCGGAAAACCATGAGTAAGCCATTCCCAGGCATCACTGTTGATCATAAAGCTTCATTGGGCTGAGGCTGGTTTGGGATAAAATCAACAGCAATGACCTTCCACTTCTCAAAAGCACAGAAGAACCAACAAAATCAGTTTATAAAGTTTCAGAATTGTGCCAGGGCTTGGGTTCAGAGAGAATCCAAATTCATCAATTTTAGCCTTAAGGGCTATGATAGTGAGAGGCAGCCACACTATGCAATCTTACACACCCTGGTCAACAGGCATGAGCCTTTCAACTTGTCTCAGCCTGTTTAACTTTCCACATCTGCTGAGTATCTGTCTGTATCTTTTCAAGGAAGAAGGCTTTGTTTGTTTGCTTGCTCCTCCATCTACCTCCATCGTTGTTGCTGAATTTAGACTCTGGGAACCTGCAGACGACAGCTAAGTCATTTTTCCATTGGGATATGATGCATGACAGAGGTACTGGTGTCCTCCTGCTAAGGCCACAGTGAGATGCTGGATAGCAAAGCAACAGGAAAGAAAGGAAGGGAAGAGAAAGGAGATCAAAGAAATGAAGGATATTGGTGAAATGCTTCTCATTGTGTCTTCCTGGTGAGCAAAGTTCTCTGAAGAGAAGGGAGTGGGTTAAGAGAATCTACTGACTACAACATATTTCAGGTCCTTCATTTTCTTCCTTTCTTAAGGCTTCTTTTCACTCTCTGATTGGAGCAGTCTCAGAAACTCCTATTTCAGGCATCAGGAACCACCAGAACCAATCTCTGTAAGTGGAGTTCAGCAGAAGGTCTCTTTTCACAGTGTAAGGGAAGAGAAGAGATAGCCCTCCTTGCTGCCAACCCCCACCAGTTCCTTCCCTCTGCAGATGACCCTGCTGAGTGCAGCTGGCTTCTCTTGACACATTAGGTTTTATATAAATCAATGTAGGATCCTGTGAGTTCACTCAGCCCCACAGTTATTAGGTATTTTTCCTTCTTGACAGGTTGAGGGTGGGAGGGAAGAGCATAGGATAGGGGTGGCTTCTCAAGGCTGCCATTGCACCTGTCTCCTCCTCCCAGGGGAGATCCTACCACAGTATCTACAGGGGACATCAGATGTGACTGCTGCCACCTCAAGTTTAACTGGTAAAAAAAATTTCATCATATGCAGAGATGCGTTTCAAATACTCTGCTGTCTTTTTCTTTTCTTTTTTTAAAATTATTTTTAAAGATAGGTGACTTAATATTGTGTTTATGAGGCAGGTAAAGGGCAAAATCTCATCAGGAAGATGTTTGGATGCAGTCTAGAGCTCCTGGTGAGGATCAGGAAGAGTACAATTGGGATCCATCTTTTTACCCAATACTTTTCTATTGACATTTATGTTGCAGCAAAGGGACTGTCATCTATAAGCTAAGCATGTCCTACCTCTGAGTGTCAATCCTCATGCTCTCCCAACACCCCCAGTCCAGCGTCTCTTAGTTTTCTCTGATATCCACAGGGCCACCTTCTCCCTGTGTCTGTGATGCCACGTGTCTCTCGAGGGCCACCACTAAATGGCAAAGGATCTTGTGCCTTCTAGCCTTCTGTTGCAGGGTTATAATCGAGCTCACACCCATTATGTGAACTGCAGGCTATATCTCCATGTTGACCAAAAAAAATGGAAGGTGAGAATTCTGAGGCACCAGCATGCCAAATTCTCCCTCTTCTTCTGATTCTTATCATCACTGGGAAGGCTTCCTCATAAATGCATTGGATGTTTCAAGAATACTTTATACCAGTGGTTTTTAAACTTCCTAATGCTGTGACCCTTTAATTCAGTTTCCCATGTTGAGGTGACCCCCCCAATGATAACATAATTTTGGCTGCTATTTCCTAACTGTAATTTTGTTACTGTTAATGTAAATATATGACATTCAGGATGTCTGATATGCAAACCCTATGAAGGAGTCCTTTTACAACACCCCCCTCAAAAGGTCATGACCCAAAGTTGAGAAGCACTGCTTTAGATAATCCAGCAAGCTACTCCTGACACTTTCAAACCTAAGAGTACATGAATTAGTTAGTGATTTGACCTGGGGTACCGACAGTACCAGCTGTGATGAGCATGTTTCATGGCCAGAAGCCCATATGATCAAGAAAGACGTTCTCTTTCTAGGCAGTTCCTGGGTTCTGAGCTTCCCCACACAGGTGTCTCTCCACCTAATTTGAGGACCCATCTGCCACTAAAGAGCAAGGTGAATTTAATAACAGAATTCTGATGACAGGGAAGTAATTAAATTGATGCCACCTACCCTACCCCTTGCACATTGAGCAAGAACAGTGTACACGCCAGGCATTGGTAAATGACTTAACTTACACAGTCCTGCCCCATTCTCACATCAAATCCATGGGTCCCCACTCAGCAGGTGTCATAGTTGAGGCAAAGGCTGGGTGTGTTATCAATGATGTGATGACTCATGGGATGGAGGTCAAGGATTTTGAAGACAGGGTCTACTCTAGGGTCCATGGTCTTCATGACTATTCTAAACTACTCCATGTGGAGATGAAATTTTCAGTTTTGAATCAATAGAGACAAAGACACAATATAAAGACAAAACCTGGAAATGCAGCCCCACATATAAGGAAGGCTGTTCACGATAGAGACAGAAAACTAGGCTCTAAATTGTATCTCTTGCTCTTTGAAAAGATCATGAGATAGTCTTAAGACAAGTAAAACTAAAGAACAGAAAGTATTGAATGTTATAATTATTATGGTTATTTCTATTTCAATATATCAGTTTTCCAAGGGCTTATTACCTTAAATTAGCTGAGACATCTTCATCTCTTGGCTCAACAAATTCTTCCCTCTCATACTTGGCAAAGTGTAGTTGATCCCAGATCATATTAATTGATTGGGAGTTCTGCATGAATAATTGCTTTGAATTAACACCAGTTAATTGGATTTGCAACATAATAACATTTGGTGACCCACTTTGTACATGAACACAATTAAGGTTTTTTCAGGACTGCTATTAGGGGGAAAATATCCCACTGTCTTAAAAAGCATGTAGGTCAAAATTTAACTATGAAATTCTACCTAGATATGAGCAAGCATATGTGTACTGTTTTTCAGAATCTCTAAAGTTCCCTTGGTATCCCAAGTCTATTTTCCAGGGTAACTCTTCCATCCAAAGACGCTCCTGGATCTGACTCAGGGGTAATGCTGCTACACGTTAAGTCTGGAACGAAATCACTTCTCTCTTCTGTCTGGGGATTTTTATATGTGTATCAGAAACTATGGGAAGAGATGGCTGTACATGCCTTTGTGGTTTGTTACCATGTTAGACGCAGAACACATTGCTCTTTACTAGGCTAGATCCCAAGAATTCAGGCGACAGTAACTGATCACCCAGAGTTCTTTAAAAGGAGAGAATTGACTGAATGGAAATATAGATTAAAATGGGATTTATTAGCCTATCTTATAGACTGTGGTCTGGATAATCTAACATGTTTGTGTACCCGGATAAAAAGGTCAAGAATGCAGCAGTTGTTCAAGTCCATACGGTTGGATCTGTAGTCTCAATCTGATTTAGGAGTCCTAAGGAATTCCTGGAGAGCTGCTGGTCTTCAGACAACATCAGAATCCTGAAGAGGTTGTATTTAATACTTGTCACAGCAGCAGAATAGAGGAACCAGCCAGAGAGGGTGTGGGTGAACAGGCAAAAACCAAACTTTCTTCTTCCACGTTTTTTCATCTGAATTGACAGCATGGGTGGCCTAGGTCAAGGTGGATCTTCCTGCTTTAAGAAATCTGACTAAGGAAAACCCTCCCAAGAGTGCCTAGCTGCTTGGGTTTTAGTTGCTTCCACTTGTGGTCAAGTTGACAACCAAGTTTCACCATCACAGCCCTACAATCCGCTACTTTTACCAGCTCATCTAAGTCCCCGGAGCCATACCCTGTGCCCGCCAGACTCGTTCCTACTCTGTAGCATAGTCTGGAGGAGAGAGGGTGGTTACAGAGAGAAGGAGGGCAAAGCCAGGAGACGGGGCAGGAAGATATGAAGTTGACTCCATCTTTTCCACTACTCACTCTCTTTGGCAAGAGCCTACTGACCTCTCAGGAGTCAATCTTCACTCAGAAGACATATCATCCCCACTCTCCAGTGGGCATGAAGCACAAATTCTCCCCACCAGCCCTTTCTAGGCCAGCTACCTGATACATGCCAAGTTTTCTTTGTATCTTCAAGGCCTTCCTGCTAGTCTTCTTGCTGTTAGTGAGTGCAACCTTATTTCACTAGGGCCTTATTGCCTCCACCTTGACTCATAGAAATCAATGTAATGTCATCCCAGCAATGTGTCATGAACTTGTCATTTGAATTAACTGCAATGCTGGAGCTAAAGGTTGAGCAATCTTGCTGCCGAAGGCATTTTCCTCTAACAGCTCCATAAAGTGGGCAGCTAAATTAATAGTTGGTTGTAAAGTGGCCATTTGCAGGTTGCTAGGTGTAGCGAAATGATAACTGATAGAGCCCAGGATCTTTGGCCATGGTTGCAGAAAGGACTTCACAGGAGACAGCATCGTTCTGACATTTGTCACAGCAAACACAGTCAAAGTACCAAATGAGCTCACAGCAAGGAGGAGGTTGTCTGAAGCCCGCTGAAAAACTCTCACCCAGGCTGTACTAGGGAATTCCAGACTCAATGACAGGAGAAAATAAATCTTTATTGTTTAGTCTTTGGCAATTTGTTATAGCAGCTGGACACGCAACTTCATGTATGAATGTGGAGAAGCAGCATAATAAATGATGATATGGTGCTAGTACTAAGATGGTGACTATGATGGTGTGGTGGTAAAGATGATATTGATGGTGATGGTGGTGATCATTGTAATGGCAATAATGATGGTGATGATGACAATGGTGAGAATGGTGGTGATGATGGTGATGCCATTGGTAATATTGATGAAGATGATGAAGAAAGCTGTGGTGATGATGATAATGGTGAAGATGATTATGATGATGGTAGTGGTAATGGTGATGATGGTGATGTTATTGATAATATTGATGGTGATGTAATGGCAATACTAATGATGATGGTGGTAGTGATGATAGTAATGATGGTAATTATAATGGTGATGGTAGTTAAGACTGTGATGGTTAAGACTGTAGTGGGTTGACCTGATGCTGCTTGTACACTAACACTAATTTGGCAAGACTGCTTGCCCCAGAGATGAGAGAGTCCACACATAGATGCTAGCTAAGTGACCCTGCCCTCAGTTAATTGTGATTGGTAAACAAATATGCCAACAGCCAGTAGTTGGGCAAAAGAGATACAGGCGGGGTTTTAGGTTTCACTGGCTTGGAGGGAAGAGAAACAGGAAGAAGAAAAACGTGCAGAAGGAGGAAGGGATCATCCATGGGTTAAGAGAGAAGAGAGAGTGGCTCTGAGGGCTGCCAAATTGGAGGTAAGAGCAGCCCAGACAAAACATAGTAAATAATAACTTGGGTTATCAATAGGAAAATGAATTCTTTTTTTATATATTATAAATATTTTATTACATATAAAATACACAGTAGACTTTTTTACTTTTGTAAGTAAATCTTACTGAAAGTACTTACAAGTCCGAGTTTATGTGTACTTTCAAATAATTTCTTTTTTTTTTTTTTTTAGATATTTTCTTTATTTACATGTAAATTTTCCCTTTCCCAGGTTCCCCTCCAAAAAACAAACAAACAAACAAACAAAAACAACAAGAACCAACTCCTTTTGCCTCCCCCCTCCCCAGGCCTGCCACTCCACCCTCTCCCACTTATTGGCCCTGGCATTCCCCTACACTGGGGCACAGAACCTTCACAAGGCCGAGGTCCTTTCCTCCTATTGATGACCGAGGAAAATCAATTCTAACGACATGGAGGGTAGACAGCTGCCCAACAACTGTGCTGCTTAAGGCTTAGTGTAAATATAAAGGCTGTGAGTGTGTCTTTTGTCTGGGAACTCAATAACCACAGGCGGGATAGAATCCCTGAGTGGGGATTTTTCACTATTTTCTAATGCAGAAGATGATGGTGATATTGGTGGTAGTAATGGGGACACTGAGGCTGATGCCTGCATGATACTTACCATTGTGAGCCAAGCACTGCACTAATGGTTCATTCTATTAATTCTTCATTGTTAGGTAAATAAACCAAGGAGGAAAAAATCATGCCAAAAGCATTCAGACGTTGACCCAAGCAGTCCAGAACCAGCAGCCATGCCCCTCAGCACAAAGTCACTCTATAGGAGGGTGCACATTTGTAACTTTGTAGACATGTCTAGACAAGGCAAGCAGTCATGTCCAGATGCTCATGTGGATCAGAGCTTTCTTTTAATATCTCAAGAAATAAATAGATCCTGTTTTAAGGGGCAATTACAGAGTTAAAAGGACTCATTAGTAAAGAGCTCTTAAAGGAATTCCTGGCACACAGTAACCATTCAGTAAAATATTTTATCACCACTGTTCCAGTATTACTTTTTCAATAATGAATTGGACATAGGGAAGCTAAGCAAAGTCATCCTTGGAGGTCGAGGGAGCCTGGTGTATTAGCACATGAGAGTGTCCACCAAGGTCTCACCTTTCCTCACTTCTCATATCTGCTGATGTTGGATGTGCCCAGGAAGCTCATCATCATCAGTGAAGAATAACAAGGAGAGTGGTGAGCCAGGATGATGTCTCATGATATCCAAGAGAGTCCTGTGGCAAAAAGCATGAGTCCCCACATTCCACAGGGATAAGCATTGAGGGATGCTCCTGGGAGCACAACTGCTGCTCGGTCACAGGAAGCCATGGGTCTTGGGTATGAGACTTTTGTGGAATTCCTTTCTTATTACCATCTCCATTCATGAGCTAACACCCATCCCCATTCATTTCTCCCATTCATTAACTCTTTCCTGACCTGTTGATCATGATGGCAGCAAGGACCAGGGAATGTTTCATTACATAAAGGACAGATCGATCCTATTGTTTACTGGTTATTGAATAAGTGAGATGGACATATTTCTCATATAAAAGGGAAAAACTAGTAAATGTATATATGTGGGCAGGTGTATATATACATATTGTTGTATTTCAACTTTAAAAGTTGCCATCTCTTCTTTTAAGACTTTACCTAAAAATAATTGAATTTCTCATCTCATTAGTAGCTCCTAAGATAACACATGAAAGAGGATTCCCAAAAGAAAGCTCTGCATTTGCCAAGAAGTAGTAAAATGCAGTTACCAGGATCACTGCTATTTTATCAGGTGAAATGTAGAAAATTGCTATTAAAAAAAATGTCCTAGACTTCAAGTTTCCAAAATACCCCAAGATTACTCTCAGGATTCAACCAAGAGGAAAGATAAATAAGAAAAGAAATAGATAAATTGGGTAATAACGGGGAAAGAATGAGATTCCAACCATCTGTATTGACTTTGTGTTTTATAAGAAACACGAGTAATTTGAAAGCACACTTTTCCCTGTGATAAACTGTCAAGTGAGAGCAAGTGCATAAGCAGACAACAGGAAAAGCTCCGAGGACTCTGTTATATCAAGCAATGATCTCGGAGTCACCGAAATTGCCAGATAATCTACAGGACAATTGTTCCTTGGACGCTTCTTTTATTGAGCAATGCCGTCTTAAGGAGAGCATTTAAGTAAATTAAAAATGATGCAAGAACATTACAGGCAAGAGATAGGCAGCATCCAGGATTATTATACAGTGACAGTATTCTTTTTTGTTTGTTTGTTTTACACATTTATGTGCTGGCAGTTTCTATGAGTCGGTCTCAAAATACCTTCCTCCCAATGCCAGCCATACTGTGGCTGTGGACTGCATCTCATCTGACCAGGCAGCTGTGGCGTGCCTGTCTAGAACTCACCCTTGTGTTTATGAGTCCAGGTTATCCCAAGGTATTAAACCCGAGACCTCTTTACCTCACAGAGTATTGCTTAGACACTTCTCTCTGTTCCTTGCCACATGCCTCCCGTAGCACAGGTCACAACACTGTAAGTGGTATTCCTTTAGATGAACAAACGAGAGAGTGGCACCCACAATGACAGTCTTTCTGTAATCCACCTCGAAATGAATATTCTACCAGATCCAGTATATTCGTTAATCAGGAATCGGTGAATCTGGCCTGCATGTTTTTAATGTTTTTAATGTTTACGAGTGTTTTGCCTGCATGTACATCTGTGCAACATCTGTGTGTGGTGTCCACTGGGAGGAGGGACAGAAAAGAGTGTCAGACACCCTGGAACTGGAATTGCAGAGGGTTGTGAACAGTCATGTGGGTGTAGGGGATGGAACTGTTTCTCTTCGAGAGCTGCTGGTGTCTTTAACTGCTGAGCCATTTCTCCAGCCCCTATCCTCTAAGGTTTTATTCTAAGCATTTTGAAAAGGCTATTTTCTTGCAGTATGCTTTACACATAATACATGGTATAGCTATCTGGAGGCTGGAACTAATTCTTTGACACTTGAAGAAGTCTCCCTTGCTGTCTGACAAGAAATTAATTTGTTTATCAGAGAGAACCCTGTGTGTCACTCTTACATTCTGTAACTAATCATGGTGAGTTTCTACTCCTTATTCAATAAAGTCTCAGCCTCACACTGCAGTAGAATGTGAGCAAGTTTTCACAGTTCATGACTCTTTAAAATGACTCATTAAACAATTTCATTTTCATTTCTCTTTGAATGTCTTCTGTGACTGCAGGAAAAAAGTACCATTTTAACTCCAGATTTACATCTGCACACCACTCTTGTACTATCTATTTAACAAAGAGAAATCAGGTCTCAGGCATAGGATTCTAGGGGACAAATAGACCCTAATAAGGTTTATGATTAGGTAAAGGAGGGCATTGATAATTAGGAGAGACAAGTATGATAAATGACACTTTGCATACTCTAGCAGTGATGGAAAAATTCCTTTAAACTATTTCTAAAGGCCTATTTCATATTTGATCATGTATGTTCATGTGTGCCTGGGCACATGAGTGCAGAGTCCAAGGAAGCCAAGAACATATTGGATCTCCTGGGACTTGAAGGACAGGCAGTTTTAAGGCACCAGATATGGGTGTTGGGAAATGAAGTGAGTCCTCTGCAAAAGCAGCAGGTGCTCTTAACCACTGAGCCACCTTCCAAGCCCTAAAAGTTTCCTTTTATGTATATTTCTTGAAACAGAACTATAGAACATTTGTGTACTGTGACTCCTTTCTTTTACTGAATCTATCCTTGTAACAAGGGCCTCCATCATTATGTTAGTGATATTTCTATATTTTTAACCATTGTATACTATTTAATTATGTAAATGTTTTAGAAATATTCATTGTACTGTACATAGTCATTTGGCTATGACAGGCAGAGGCATCAGGAACTGTGTATGTCAAGGGTATAAGATTACCAAGGAAAGATGATGAGGTGAAGGCTATTCCTATGTACAGCTTTGATAAGAAGTATAGGTATATTCTTATAGAGTATATAGAGAAAATATATTATATATAGTATTATATATTGGTATAGTATATATATATTAGAAATATGTTATATATAGTATTACATATGCTAGTATAGTATATATTAGGATATATATTATGTAAGTATTATATATATTAGTGTAGTATACATTAGAATATATTTGTGTATATATATTTATATATATTATTTACTTGGTGGATGAATAACTGAACCCCATATGTCTCTTCTGAAGCTCTGTGAGATGGTTTTCCTATTTGAAACTAGGATGTACCACTTAGTGAGTGCTGTATACAGAATTGTGTCCCCCTTAATTCACAAGTAGATGTCATAATCAGCACACAATGCAGATGGAACTTTGGAGAAGAGAGTAGGTCTTTAGGTTATAAAAGTGGGGAGCACACAGCTAAGACAAAATGGTAGAGAACTTCCCATCTCTGTTCATTTTTAGAGGATTCAGTAAGAAAGGACCCTCATACACTATGGGAGGAAAAGCTTCATCAGAGACTGAATTGACAAATACTTTACTCTTCGAACTTCTCTCGTGTAAGCCATGCCACCTGGGGTGTTTTCTTAAATCAGTTTAAGTTGATAGATACCATAGATAAATGAATTGGAGAGCTGGTGATGTTGTTGGGAGAGTGCTTTCATAGCATGCAGGAACCCAATTTCAGTTCCCTGAACCACAGATATTAGATGCAGTAGAAAAAGGCCTGTGATTCCAGCACTCAGAAGCCACAATAATTCAGGACAATTCTTGATCACTTATTAAGTTCAAAACTAGCTTGGGCTACACGAGACCCTGTGTCATCATCATCATCATCGTCATCTTCTCCTTCTCCTCCTCCTCCTCCTCCTCCTCCTCCTCCTCCTCCTCCTCCT
>JADRCD010226463.1:51774-69561 GCA_019843815.1 Montemys delectorum
CTTCTTCTTCTTCTTCTTCTTCTTCTTCTTCTTCTTCTTCTTCTTCTTCTTCTTCATTTCATATGAGAAATTTGGTACAAAAAACTGAAGTCAAGACAAGATTATGAAACACAGAAATTGATAACTAGTGCAAAGTATAAACCCCAGCACTCTGTAGATGATAGGATGAGGTACCTGAGCCAAAAAGGTCAGATGAATGGAAGAAGTTAGAGTCTTATCGGAAAATCCTTCCTCAAACCTGGAACCCACATGAGAATTATCCAGCATAGAGCATAGAGGCGAGTGGAAAAGTTCTCAGAGATTCCAGCATCCAGCATCTGTGCAGTACAGAGAATAAACTGAGAAACAGACAGAGCCCCATGCCCCTACCGAAAAGTCAGCAAGTTGGAAGTCCTTAGCAGGCTAACCTGCAGGAGTCAGGACACATGTCTGAGAAGAGCAGTAGAAAGCCTGGGATAGGAAGAACATGCCATCCACCAGGTAAAAGTCAAGATCTGAGACACTTTCAGGTTCCTTTGCCAACTCCAATCTGTGCCTCTGATGCCAGAGATTTGGAATTAAATGCTCACTCAGTGAAGATGAATTTACAGAATCCCACCCCTCATTTCCCTAAACTGCATTAAATGCCTTTTAATCAGAATGGATTCCATTCCATGAAGAACAGATTGGAGTGACAGCTGACTCTGGGAGACTGTCGTGGGACTGAGTCACGACTTGGCTGCAATCCTACCTCTCCAGTGAAAGGCACAGCTGAGATGAAGCCACACATGAAGACCTTAAAGGAACATCTTTCAGACCCTCGTCACCAGCCTCCATGACTGCAGGATAGCAGGAATGTTGGCTTCTGTCCTAGGGCTGAGAGAAGCATCAGCTCATTCCAAATGAATGGTCTCCCACTGTGGCCTTGAGATTGAAGGACTGAGAAACACCAGATGCCGAGCATTTAAAGATATCCTGATACATTTCCAATACTTTTCCTGTAGGGAGATGGCATTCTATTCTGGCTTTTAAATGTATCATGACCTTCAAATACAGCCTATATAGCTGACCAGTCATTTGGTGAATGGTTGCAGAGGTGCAGAAAGACCAAAAAAGAAAAAAAAAAAACAATCAACAACAACAACAAAACAAATTCTCTGCCTTATGTGGAACTTGGAGTATAATGTTGGCATATATATGTGGAAATGGGTGTAAGTGTGGGTAATTTCTAAAGGAGACTAAGAGAGAGAGACAGAAAGACAGACAGAGAAAAGAACACAAGAGAAAAATAACCACAGAGAGGATGTTACAAGAGGTAAACAGAAGTAGCAGGGAATAGGGTAGAGGTGGAGAAGAACCACAAACTGCAGGCTATTGGCAGTTGTAGAGAGAATACCCTATATTGTATGGACACATCAGTTGTCAATTTAAAAAGAGCCTATGGCCTATAGAAAAGGGCAGGCCTATAGATAGGGAGATTAATTTCTGAGATAGAGAGAAGCACGGGAGATTGTCCCCAGACAGAGGAAGAAGACAGTCACGTGAAACTGAAGACCAGATAACCAGCCATGTGGCATGACTTGGAATAGAATAAACAAGTAATTAAGTTATAAGCTGGTTAGGAAACATGCCCATGCTTATGGCATAGGCATTTATTCAAATATAAGAAGCATTAGAGTTGTTATTTCTGGGAACGGGGGCATGGGAAGGAAAACATCACCCAGTAGACAATGTCCTAATGCCATCTAACTTTATAAAAGAAACTTAGAAGAAGATAGTAGACTCAGAAGCTGATGCAATGTCTTAGAGGGTAAGAGTGTTTACTGCATACCTGTGATGATCTGAGTTCAAATCTTCAGACCCTGTGTCAAAATTTAGGCTTGGTCACATACATACCTATGACTTGGTGTTATAGTGCTGGGGTTGTGGGGAGACTGAAGACTGGAAGATTGCTAGAGATTGCTGGCTTCTCATCTAGCTCCAGGATAAGTGAGACACCCATCTCAAGGAAATAAGGCTGGAAGTGACAGAGTAGGACCCTGGCTGTCCTACTCTTCATGTCCCTGAGCACAAACTTGTGAATGTATACCAGGAGAACAGAAAGGAAGATGAATGATGAGCTAAAATGGGATTCAGGGTCCTACAGAGAGAAAGCTGGAGTCTTACCATTGTTTTTAGCACCACAAAAATTGTCATATTCCCAAGAAAACTAATACACCCAGTTTTACCTTTCAATGTTCTGGACTAGCTGATGCAAACAGCTGGAGATGTAGTTCATTGCATAAAGACGCCTGCTACCAAGCCTGACAAGCTGAGTCTAATGCCTGAAACCCATATAGAAGGAGAGAACCAACTCTTTCAAGTTTCTTCTGTCTTCTACACATGTTTACACACACACACGCATGCACACGCACATGCACATGCACACACGCACACGCACACACACACACATATTTAAAGGCCTTACTATCTAAGATACTTAGGATCTAAAGAATGCCCACAGGCTTAGTAAGAAGTGCCCAGTATATGAAGAATGTAAATATCACTAGCTGGGCTTATGGAAGGGCTCCCCAGGTAAAGCACCCAGGGTCCTGTGGACTTATGGCCTGTTTTCCTTAATTTATATGTTTCAGTCTTCTCTGTGACATCTGGAAAGATATTAGGTTATCTGAGCCAATTCTCTATGTATAGTTTCCTCCTTATTCCTCTCTGGGGTACAATTCTGATTTAATTTCAACCCAAGGTGCTATGTGGCTGTGTCCATAGGCCCACAGAGCCCATCACATTTGAATAAATTTGGTTAGACAGATGTACCATGGCTTCCTCCCAGATGCTTCTGCTAAGTGCTGTTGTGGATATGAAGAGTGACATTATCAGTTGTACTTTTAATGTTCCACAAATTGCTGCAAAATTTGCCCAGAGGCATGTGTACAGATCCAGTGGCTGGCTGGTAAGTGTTCTAAGTGTCTCATGCCAGTGAAGTTTCAACTTCAGTTTCAAATGAACAGGGAGACATTGGAGAGATCTCATGATATCTGTTGATTCATTTCCATTCACCAACAGCCACTGAGAAACCTAACTGAGGAATTTGAGACATCTGGTCTAGCAGCTAGCCACTCAGTCTCTACTTTAGCCTCACTTGAGCTCCTGCCCCTGGAGAGCTTAATTATTTTCATAGGCAAAGTGTCTTGCTGTTTGAATTGAACGTGGTTGACTTAGCCCATGAAATTATTGTTCTGATGTGGAAATGTCTCTAACCCAAAACCTCTGTCTGTTTCCCATGTTCAATGAGTATGGAGTTAACTTCTACTTCTGTATTAGTAGACCTCTTCCAGAAAAATAAGAAGATAAAAGAGACAGAAGCAATTCTGAGGCTTAGCAGATTACTCAATCAGTAAGTGCTTAAAGGCAAGCATGAGGACTGGAGTTTGATCCAAATAATGTATATAAAGAGGTCAGGCTTGGACTGGAGAGTTAACTCATTTCTTGTAAAGGACCTACACAACCATTCATAACTCCAGTTCCAGTAGATCTGAAGCCCTTTTCTTACCTCCATGGGCACCAGGCATACACATGTTACGCAGACATGCAGAATGAACACTCATACAATAAAATAATAATAAAATATTATTTTTAAGTCAGTAGTGGCAATATGTGCTTGTAATCTCAGCACTGCAGAGATAGAGACACTGAGATGTTACCTGAAACTCACTGGCTGCCCAGTCTAGCCTAGTTGATGAGCTCCAGGTTCAATTTGAGACTCTGTCATGATAAACAAGGGGGATGGTTCCAATGAGATGACAATCAAAGTTGAATTCTAGCTTCAGATAACTGTAAGTTAATTTCCATTCACCAATACCCACTGAGAAACCCAGCCCAGGAATTTCAGACATCTGGTCAACCAGCTAGCCAGTCTCTGGTTTAGCCTTACCTAAGTCCCCACTCCTGGGGAGTTTGATTATTTTCATAGACATAGTATCTTGCTGTTGGAGTTGAATACAGTTGACTCAGCCCTTGGAGTTACTGCTCTAATGTAGAAATGTCTCTGACCCATAACCTCTGTTTCCAATGTTAAATGTGAAGCACACACATGTACACACACAAACACACACACACACACACACACACACACACACAGAGCTCTTCCAAGTACAGTAGGTTTCCATACAGTCCTATAAGCAGCCACAGAATGATAGGAGCCTCTCAGCATTGGTCATTTTCATCTGAGATATGATTTATTTCTAAGCTGTTTTTCCTCAAGTGCTTTGTGCTGTGAATACATAGGCGCAAACCCCTCTAAGAATCTGAAATTCACTGGGTGCCATGGTTATTTACAATACTGAATAGCACAAGACTTGCCAGTCCTCAAAGTCTCAGGTCAATCTGAACATAAATACAAATATTTGGCACAGCGGGCACTTAAGAAAACAGTAAAACTGTCAAAATAAACCTAGAAAACCTGCCTGGGCATTGTTTTCCCATTCGTTCTTGCTTAGTCTCCTTTTTCTCCCTTAGCATAATGTGGAGATGGGCACTGTCATGGAATAGTCAAGGGGCAACATCTCTGGCCTCAGTCTTTTTATCTAGAATGTGGAGGACACAGCCACTTTCCCAGGCAAATAATGATCATCATTACATGGCGGTTGCCCTCTGGGGGCTCATACTGGTTGTTATCATGAAAAACGGACTCTTG
Organism: Montemys delectorum; assembly: GCA_019843815.1. Taxonomy (NCBI): domain Eukaryota; kingdom Metazoa; phylum Chordata; class Mammalia; order Rodentia; family Muridae; genus Montemys; species Montemys delectorum. The sequence continues at coordinate 56,447 of JADRCD010226463.1, forward strand.
AAACACTAGGGAGAATTCAATGTGATAGCCAATCTCCAAGTTCCCCAACCTTTCTCTCATAAGCACCAAGCAGGTGTTAATTGTCTTGGGTCTCTTAAGAAGTTGGTGGCATTCTAGAGTTGGAGAAGGGACATGTCACTGAAGTCAGCTTTTAGGGACAGGAGGGAATGGCAGACAAAGGAGCTGCCAGGAAATTCAGGGATGAGAAAGTGCTGGCTGTATTCATTTGCTCATCTTTCTTTTTCTTTCTTTGCCTAGGCTCCAGATCACACAGAATTAAGTGTTCAGTAAAAGAGGATTTGTCTCAGTGAGTCATTAAGATGTCAGCCTCTTTTTTAACTTCCACACACCATTAATATTTGCAAGGAAGAGCTGGGGAGGTGGCTCTGTGAGTGATACATGTGCTTGCATTACAAACTTGAGGACCTGAGTGTGAGTCTCCAATACCCTTTAATAAAAAGCCAGGAGTGATGATGTACCTATCATCTCATCTCGGAAAGCAGAGACAGGAAAATCCCTGGAGCTTGCTAGGCAGCCAGTCTAGATGGATTGGCAAAGCTCTAGGTTCAGTGAAAAACCCTACCTCACAAAACAAGGGCAACTGAGGAAGACATCCAACAGCGTCTTCTGGTTTCTATGTGGGCACTCACACCTGCACATGCACATGCACACACACTTGTGCGTGCACACACACATACCACATATATGCAGAGAAGATGGTGGGATACAGTGAGAATACGGCAGCATATTAAAGGATGGATTGTGCCTAGTTGCTATATCCAAGTACCAGAGAGGGACTTATTTAAGAGGATGATCAATAAATGTTCTAGACATGAACAGATGCTAAAAGTTCCAAAAATCCTTAAAGATGCTCTTTCACCATAGAATACTAGATGCTTACTTACCAAGATGTTGGAGGCATACTCCATATTGGATCATAAATATCAACAAAGACCCAAGCTGTCTCCATCCATCAGGTCCTCCAACAGAAGCACCTTATGATAACATGATGGCCACCACAGAACCAGTCATCAGCTCCTCATAGGATAGGAGAAAACAGAACAGAGACAAATCTTCTTGCCTTGCATTTGGTTTTAACCATGGAAGAGAAGTCTAACAATTTCCAGAGAATTCCACGACATCTCGTAGTGGCTAAAACTAAGATCTACATTCCGTCCCTAGTTGAACCATTGGCCCAAAGGAATGAAACCATACAAATGCTCTTGACCAGTCATGACATACTCTATGAGGTTGATGCTTCCTGTTCCTGTATGTACCCAGTGATGTTATAAATCAAATAGGAGAAATAAGATTTTTGGAGTCACATGGAAAACTTAACAGTTTTTACAGATATCTCATTCCATATAGCTGGGGTCCTAGAAATATAGGGTCAACAAGGGAATGAAAAAAGGACAGACACACATACTAGAAAGCTAGTGTCAAGCCTGAGTATGCACTCAGATAGAGGGCACTGACTGTAGCCAGTAGCCTGGCACCTTAGTGTGTTTATTGTGTGCAGTAAAAAATGGACCTTCTCTTCAGGAGGTCTTTGTAAACAGGGCTCTCAGGTTAGAAACATCCCAGAGAAGCTACAGCTGTTAGTCTTTTTGCTACACTGCTCCTTTGCTTGCACCTGGAATCCTGAGAAAATACTTACCATCTCTTTTGATTCTAATCACATGGAGAAAACACTTTGCCAATTTCCCATAGGTCTGAGGCCTTAGAATCTTAAAATGTCTGTGCCCACATCAACAATACAGATTGACTCAGGACATCCACCTGACTGGCAAGGAAGACACTACTTTCCAAATCATGTAGATTTTTTTTATTTATGTGTCCGTGTGAGTGCATGCCACATGTGAGCATGTACCCCCAGAGACCAGAAGCAGTCATCAGATCCTCTGGAGTCAGAGTTACAGGTGATTGTGGTCTGCTCAGTGTTGGTGCAGGGAGCAAAACCTGGCTTCCTCTGCAAGAGCAGTAAGTGCTCTTAACCAATGAGCCATGTCTCCCAGCTGGCTTGTTGAGATTCCTAGCTCCCTTTGATGTTTCTGCATGTATGAAACCCATCAGGCACTGACTAGCCTTCTTTCTATAGGCAGGACTCAAACTCAAAGCCTAAAGAAGACAGTAGAATGTAAGCTGCATAAGCTGTTCATTGCCTACTTCATGGTCTCTCAGCCCTCTACAGGGTCTGCTTCCAAAGGACACAGAATAGATGCCTGGCTATTTCACAGGATGTAGGGACCTTCCTTCTCAGAAGGAAGGAGTAGAAAGAGTCTAAGACCTGGAGGTGGTCGATGACTACACCGCCTGAACGCAACAGGGTGGCTGCACATATGAACACACAGCTATGACTGCATGGACAAGGTCTGAACAGAGTCAAGCCAGACAAAATTCCAGTATGGATCAGGGGAGATGAGCATGAAGTCTCATTCCTAGCTGAGGTGACAGTGGTTTTTGATGGCTTCTTAAGAAGAAAGAGTCGGAGTCAGTCTTTTTTTGGGGGGAGGGGGGAGCTTAAGGCATTTATTTTAGAAAGGAGAGAGAGAAAAAGAGAAGATAGAAAAGGAGAGGCCGGCCATGGCCATGTGGAGAGAGGGGGAAAGGGAGAGAAGGAACAAAAGGTGAGAGTAAAGACAAGAGAAGGAGGTTGAGAGCAGAGTCAGTCTTCTTTAATGATGTGACACCTGATAGGTCAAGTAGTCTCCAAGGCAATCCTCACACCCAAGAGTAGTTAAGCAACACAAACTGGACTCCATGGACTGGAATGAGGAGGAGGGGGTTGGGGAGAAGGAGGAAGAGGAGGAGGAGGGAGGGTATGTAGGGGAAACTTGAAGCTGTATGGGGAGGGAAGTGGAGGCAGATCTTTGAGGAATTAAAGGAGGGGAGACAAATATGATCAAAATACGGAAATTCTCAAAGGATAAAATGTTTATTTAAAAATCACCTGCACTCCCATGCTTATGGCAATGCTATTCCCAATAGAAAAGATGTGGAATCAACCCACTTATCAACAGATGAATGGAAAGAGAACATAGAACAATACACAAAGGGATACTAGTCCAGTAGTAAAAACAGAAGTGGTGAAATCCTGTTATTTGTAACGCTAATGGATGACGGGTGTCATTTGAATAAGCCAGGTGCAGACCAATAATCACTAAGTGCTTTAATTCAATTGTGTGGAGAATTTGCATAGTTGAGTCTTTGAAGTGGAGTGGAATGGTTGTTATCAGAGGTTAAGGAGCCTCTGGGGGTTGGGTGAAGACAGGGGCACTGGTCAGTGGACACAATGGTGGTAGGGGTGAATTTGAGTGTCCTGTTAGGGTGACCACAGTTTGCATGCATACAGCACATGCATGAGAATACAATCATCCCAGTAGAAATATGTTGAAGGCCATAAATGTTCCCACCACAAGCAAATGATAAATGTTTCAGAGGCATCTGAGTACATCATTGTAAAATGTGCCATTAGGAGGCTAGAGGTGACTCAGTGGCTAAGAGTACCTGCTGTTCTTGCAGAGCACAGCTGCCTTACAATACATACAGCTCCAGGGAATTGGTGTTTGTATTCATGTGTACACACATTCACATACATACATATATACATACATACATACATACATACACACACACACACACACACACACATATACACATAAAACTAAAATAAATTTAAAATGTATTCCAAAATATTACACTCTGACCCTTAGGAACACACAATGTTAGTCAATTAGAAAATACATTTCTAAATTTTAAAGTAAGTATTAAGAGGTAGTATAGAATATGGTTTTAATTCCAAGCTCAGGCAGGAGAACTAATGTGATTTGAGACCAACCCAGACCATGGTGTGAGATTGTCTCTAAAGCCCTGTAGCCAGGCAAGTCTTTAATCCCAGTACTCAGTAAGTAGGCACAGGAAGGCAGATCTATGAGAGTTCAAGACCAGTCTGGTTTACACTGTGAGTTCCAGGACAGCCAGGACTACTAAGTTAATTCCCAGCTATCCAGTGATACATGATGAAATCTTATCTCAAAGAAAGAGACAGACAGACAGACAGACACACACATACACACACACACACACACACACACACACACATACAGAGAGACAGAGACAGAGACAGAGTGACAGAGAGAGAGATAGAGACAGAGAGAGAGAGATAGAGACAGAGTGAAACAGAGACACAGAGAGACAGAAAAACAAAGAAACCAACGAAAGCAAAAGAAACAAACAAGAAGACTCAAACAGAGTGACTTTCTGGTACTTGCTATGACACAAGCATAATCTTACAATAAACGAAAGGAGATTTCCACTTATAGTATAGAAGCCATTTCCTCTAAAAATAAATACTTACATTAAATTTGTATGTTGGAAGATAATATTAATTAAATAAACATTTTATCCTAACTACAATATAGTAAATATCGAGTTACTGAAAATATGTCCAAAGGTTCAGTGGCATGGCCAAGTGCTACAAATAAGCACATGTCTCTTTAGGATGGTAGGGGAGGAAGTATGGGGCCAACGCAGGCTTTAAGAAGCTCTAGAACACACAGAAGAGACCTGGAGGCTGCACATAGAGTAGCTGCTCCAAGAAGAGGGACTGAGGCCTTCGTTACTTTCTCCTCCCTCCATCCGGTCCATGTGAAGACTGCCAAGTCTCCAGCTGGGATGGGCGTTCTCATTAACAGACATTTATTATTTCCTCATTTTCAAATGTCACTCTGGCCTTTCTCCCTGGCATTCTCCCTGCTGGCTGTTGCCACAATTACACTTGCTTCAGAAAATAAGCTGAGCTACTTACTTAAGGCATGACAGGAATACACTGATTTCTTGACACGATATTTATTGCTAACATAGGGATTATGACTGGAGACATGGTTCCGCAGTTTGGAGTTTGATTCCCAGCACCCACATGGTGGTTCGTAACCATCTGTAACTGCAGTTCCAGGAGGTCTGAAACTCTCTTCTGCCCTCTGTAGGTAACCAGGCACAGAGGTGGTACACAGACTTAAATAGAGAAAAAACATCCATACACATAAAGTAAATTGAAAACTAACAAATTTTTTAAAGAAAAGATAAAAATAAGAAAAATTCTCAAGCATTTGGGGTGGGTGTACATATTTGTGTGTGTATGTATGTGCATTTGTGTGTATGTATGTGCCCATATTTTATCTGTTTACATGTATGTTTGTGTACATTTGTCTATATGTATGTGTTTCTGTGAATATCTACATGTATGTGTACATGTATGTCTTCATGTGTGTGGGCTTGTATGAATGTTTGTGAATATATATACGTATATATATGTGGATATAAGCATGTGCATATGTGCATATGTGATCATGCATCTGTATTTGCAGCCATGTGTGTCTGTAAGTCTGTGAGTGTACTTTTTAATGATTAAAGCTTTATTTTGCAATTTCCCACTGATTATGGCACTATCTGTTAAAATTATCTGGTTGTACATAAAGAGAGCATGCATACCTTGGAGTTATTTTTAAATCTTCACTCTATTCACTGTTATGTGTGTGATGTATCTTCGTTTACATGAATATTTCTGCCTGTGTGCACGCATGTTTATATATACCCATATGAATAAATCTGTTAGTATATGTGTACACATATGAATAGATCTCTGTGTATGCATGTGTTTAACTGCGTTTGTATGTGTATGATCATGTGTGTATGTCCATATGAGCATGTGATGGCATGTACATATGCACATAATTCTTCATGTGTATGTATGCATGTTGGTGTTCATTTGTGTATATGTGTGAGCATGTGTGCATGTGCATATGTGTGTCCGCATGTGTGTTTGTTGTGCATTTGTATGTATGTGTGCAAGAATATGTGTGCATATGTGCATGTGTGAGTATGCATCTGTGTTTGTGTGTGTCAATGTGTGAGTATAATTTTCTTAATTAAATGTCCTGTTTACCATTTTCAGGGTGATGAGAGCAATATCTGCAAAATCCTTCTGGCTAAGCTAAAGAGCTCACATGTCCTAGTGAAACTTTTTTATGTCGAATCTATTCTATAGGTCATGTTATAACATTGTTAAACTGTGAGGATGCCCCAGGGGGTGCTGTGCAGTGGGGTTATAGGTGACCCCAATGGGCATTAGAACACAGACCGAAGAATCCAATTTCCTTTTCATTCCTTTTTTGCTCCTTTCTGTTGTAACAAGGGAAACAATTTCACTTTGAGGGCACGACAGCTTCACAGCCCTAACATTTGCTAATATCCATTTTGAACCCAGAGGGACTTGGTCTCATGCCCAAACCTGTAGATGAGAATCAAATTCTAACCAGGAACACCCCTGTTGTTCACTGCAGTCCTGTTTTGTATCATTCCTGTTAGGCAAATCCAACCACCTATCTATTAGAAAGGCTTCTATTTCCTCACTGAAAGAACAATATGCAGGGAAGAGCAGAGGTTTCTAGCCAGGGATCTCTGTACCCCTTTGTTGGTGTCTACCTGTCCCCAGAGGCTTAAAATAGGCACCTGCAAACTTCCACTCTCAGGTATCCTGCCCCCAGAAGGAAATGGGATGGGCTGAAGCTCTTACCTTCCCACCCATGGATCTCTCAGCCCTCAGCAGAGAAGCATCTTTTTGCAGTAGGTGTCCAGTAACACAAAGAGAACCACAACTGGCCAACATGAAGAGAAGAATTGACATGTATTTTTCCATCCCATCTCCTCTTCCCAAAGCTCAGGGGTCAAATCAGAAGAGGGCACAGAATAGTTGTATATGCCAGAGGTGGTAGACGACTGTACTAAATGCAATGCTGGACAGGACAGAGTCTTCACACACATGAACTCACAGAGCTGGGAGTAGACTGCCCCCAAGAACGATGCACCAAGAAGCCCAGAACAGATAGGGAGGGACTCATAAAGTCCTGTCTCACCCCCAGCTGAGAAGCTACTGGCAACTGTTGGCCGCTGGGGGAGGGAGGGTCAGTTTTCTTCAGAGACATGGCCCTTGAGAGGCTCCCCATGCTGCAGTAAATTGCCTCACACCCATGAACTTACAGGCAGCACTAAGTGGACTCAATGGGGTTGAAAAGGGCATACATAAAGCTGAGAGGGAAACATGGTAGGGAGAGTATGGAGGAACTAGAAGGGAGGGGAAGAAAGATAGATTTGATCAATACTCATTATATGCATGTATGAAATTCTCAAGCAAAAGTAAAAAAAAAAAAATTAAAAGGGATGGTGGTTGGGGTAGCTCTGTTGAAGCCCAAGACTAAGGCACTGCTGGAGAGGAGGAGAAAGCACTAGGTGGACCTCAAGTGAGCATCCGATGATTCCGCCTCCTTCTGTAGGACTTGTTAGCAGGAATATTCTCACTTCCTAAGACCTCACCATCACTGTGTGATTTTGCTAACTTCCTTACTGTGTCTACAGGGCCAAAATCTTCCTCAGATCACCATAGCAGCCCTAATCCATGATGGTCATGGTCATGATAAGCCCTGAGGGAACAACTACCCCCAAACTCTCAGAAAGCCATGTGCCACATGGCTTACCTCACCACGTAAGTATGAGCTAGCAAGGAAGCTTGGAGTTAAGAGTGCAAGAGTGCACGGTGCTCTTGCAAAATGCCTGTGTTTGATTGTTCCACACTCACATTGAGTGACTCACAACTGTCTGTAACTCCAGATTCAGGAGAGCCATGCCCTCCTCTGGCCTCTGTGAGCACAACACTCATGTGTACGTACCCATCCACCTCCGAAACATAATCATAAATAGAAATGAAATTAAACCTCAAAAATAAAACATGGCTACTCTATTAAACAATTTCTCCATGGCAAACTGAGAAGATGCACTTTTTGAAGATTAAGCGATCCGAATTAGAGACCTCTACAGTGCTGACAGCAATGAACACTATCAAACTCAATGGAAATAATAAATGTGCCCCCAAAGAGTTTCAGATGTGTGTGCGTTTACTCTACTCCTCCAGTGCGAGGGGACACCCCATTCCTTGCTGATACAGGCAGCAAGAGAACAGAATTTCATCTAACATAACAGACAGCTTGAAAGCAAAGGGGAAAGGGTGCTTAGTTTTCAAGTGAAGTTGTAATTAATTCAGAACTCACTCCTAAACTCTCCAAGACACCCATGGTAATGTGATTGCACCTCCTTTCCTCCGGCTCCCAGCATCATTCTGAATGACTGCATCTAACAGTTTGTTGGGATGAAAGGTCATGAGGGTTGATCTGTGAGCTGCCTCTGTCTTCAGAGACTGCTGCAGCACCGCAATGACCTTCTATCTTCTCCTCCATCCTTTGTGGATGAGGCTTCTGGTTTTACATTAGCATTTAGAGCTGCATGCCAGTGTCAAGGAAAATCACAGTTCCCACTTCAAATGGATTAAGAGACAGTTTATTCAAGAGCCATACGGGAATGACCATGGCCTGGGAACAGAGACTCGGGTTGTATTTGAAACATGTCTCAAAGTGCTACTGTTTCATAACATTCCTGTAGTAACAGAAACAAAAGGAAATCACAGATCAAGGCACTTTAAAGCCATACTGATAAACATCAGTTAGGGTGGTTGCCACACAAAGTGAGGGAAATCTCTGCTATTAGCACCAATCGGAAGCCATGGAGTCTGTTTGTCATTGGCAGAAGAGTTTACTTTCAAGTCACAACAATGTTTGCTCACACCTAAAAATAATCAATAATTGGCTATTGAGGGGGCCAATTATAACCCAAGATAATTTAGTTCCAAATCTGGAGTTCTAAGCAGTGAGTCTTGTAGAACTTCATTTTAGAGAAGACCAGACTCAACTCAAGATGTTGTCTTTGAGGTTGTAGTTAACTCGCATACTGAAAATGGAACCCAGATCCTCTTCCATCCAGTGTTTCCTAGGCAACAAGAGAGTCATATCATGCTAAATAAATATCATGCAGCCTTAAACACCAGGACAGGACAGCCTTCCTTCCACATATGAAGGGCCGCAAGGGCTTGTCACTTGATGGTCAGTGGGAAGATCTACCAATGCAGGATGTGGAAGCCTTCAGTCCTCACCACAGATCCCCTGAATCATCTTATGGGAGGTTTGTATGTTGCACCTTCCTGGTTGTCCCTGAGTCAATGCTAAATATAATCTTGCCTTCACTAAGAGCTTCAAGAAAATCCAAGGATATGAGACATGTGAGGTGGCCCTAAGCAAAAGGTAACCCTTTTTCTGTAAGACAAAACCTGAACCTCTGAGCCCCAAATGACCCATTTCTAATCCAGGGACACTGAAAAGTAGGACAAGCAAGAGAGGAAAACAATGTAACAAGACACAATTTTTCATCTTGTTCCTTTACCTCCATGTTGGTTTTCTTCTGGAAATCTAGGCTGCTATCTCATGGCTATATAATAGCCAATATTTGGGTCAGTTTATGTCCAACCATGGTTTTCACTCATAATTAAGTTTCAGAAGATGAACTGTCAACTTCAGTCATTAACTTGACATACTTGGGAAACAGGGAACTTCAAGCAATGAATTTCCTCCATCAGATTGGCCTGTGTTACATGTATGGGCCATTTTCTTGATTAACAATTGATGGGGAAGACTCAGGTCCCTTTATTAGCCCTAGGTGGGCTTGAGTTGTAAGGGAAAGCAGGTTGAACAAGTCACAGGGAGCAAATCATTAAGTAAAGTTCCTCTATGATCTATACTTCAGTTCCTGCCTCCAGATTCCTGTCTTGAGTTTTTACCTCGCTTCTCTCAATATGGAGTGTGATATGGAATTATAAGCCATAGAAACCTTTCTCTCTTCAAGTTGTGTTTGGTCAGTGTTTTAACACAACAAGAGAAAAAAGCTAGGAAATGTAGCAAGCTCATTGCTGCTTATGTTTCAAAATATTACAATTAAAACATGCACAAGACAAAAATGAAAAAGAATCACACCCTTCCAGAGAGTTCTGCCACTGACAGAGCTCAGGGGCTTCTATGTGGGAGTCCTGATCCTCCACCTCAGTCACTTCAGTGAAATCTCTGGATCGGCTGGCACTTTCTGCTCATTACTTCTGGGGAGCCCAATTTCTGCAGGGCTCTGAGTCAAGAAGTCCAGAAGCCACAAAAGGACCAAAGGCTCACCGAATCCAGGCCAGATACAGGTACAGATGAGTAAAGCGCTGGATCAGGCATAAATTTTAAAGTAACATCAGAAGTACACTGATACAGATAAATAATGTCGGGATAACATATTTAAAATCAAAATTTATACAAAACTATCTAAGGAGAACAAAAACTATTAATATTTTAGATGAGGACAGAGAAAGGCTCCGCACTTGGCAGGTGTTCGATTCCTCTCCTTTACCTTAAGCTCAACTCCGCTTCACCCAATGCAGACTCAGTGACACAGTGCTGAGGGAGGCCTGCAGGCTGGGGAAACCCAGAACATTGATGTCTTCCTCTAACTAGCTCTGTGAGCTCATCACTAGAACAAACAATGGCTTTGCTCAGCTAATCGCTCTGCATATTATTGCGCTGTGAGTTTAGAATTGGGACTGGCTATTGATCCAATTATCCAGTCCTACAGCCAGCCTCTCACACTGACCACTGGAGAGCTACTCTGAACATGCCTTGATTGACATTCTACTTGTCCTAGGAGAGAAAGCCACTCAAAGTGGGGCATTTCTCCAGAAATGGTTGGAGAACTGGAACTACAGGACTCGAAGGAATTCTGGCTGCAACAATAAACCCTATATAGTTAGGTAGGTCATTGTGGACATCATGGTTATTAAGTACTCATCAAAATCAGTGTGTTGATTCCTGACCTGTATATAACTCATCAATGGACTATGGAAACTTGGTTAGAATACTAATTCAGCATCTTCTGTATATTGTAATTGTAAATGTGATATGTCATTAGAAGTCTATTACTGGGTATGAAGAGTTCCAGCTTCTCTGTAGTAGATGTAGCTATCTGTCTTCTAATGTAGAGTACCAAGATATAGGTAAATGGATGCAGATACTGTTTGATGCTGGGAACATAACGTAACAGGAATCAAGAAGGAAACAGAAAGGAGATGAAGCTTCACAACATCAAGGTCGTTCTTCATCTGTATTCAGTAGATCTTGTTCTATGTGGTAGAATGCTCTATAGGATTAGAGATATATACAGTGAGACTGCGTGCTGAAATCAATTTTATACACACACACACACATACACACACACACACACACACACACACACCACATACGTATATATACATATATATGCATATATATGCATATATATTGGAGGATTTTCCCTGTCTAATCATATTAGGGCAATGGGAGGCTTGTGATTGGACAGGAGAAGGGAGGCAGATCGAGGAGTTGAGCAGACAGGTCTCAGGAGGAGAGAGAGAACCAGAATGGAGGCTGGTGTGGTGTTATCAAAAGGTTAGAATAATTGCGTTAAAGCTTTATCATTATCATTTTGCTTTGAAATTATTGTGTTAGCATCTCGTAAATTGTACTATTATTGATACATAAATCTGATTGGCTAATTAAGCATTAACAGTGTTGATTCTACTGGGTAATTAGGTGTTGAGATGGCTAATCAAGGGTGTGTATGGGCATTGCATGGAAGCAAGAGGAACTCAGGGGGACCCCATCGAAGATGGCCTGGTGGCCATGTTGTCTAGCAGGGTTGGTGAGTTGGGAGGCCAAGAGACCAAGCAAGTGAGATCACCTGGCACAGGGGCTAGCTCTAGATATTTCCTGCAACGTGTGTGTGTGTGTGTGTGTGTGTGTTAGTTCACACTTGTGAGCCCAGCTTCGTGGAGAGGCAGAGAAGAAAGACAGATGCCTGGAGCTCATTGGCCAGTCAGCCTGGAGCTCCAGGCTCAGTGGAAGAATTTGTCTCAGAGAATGAGGTGGCTGATGGAACTAGAAGAATGGTTCAATGGTCAAAAGCACTGGCTGTTTTTGCAGAGGACCTGGGTTCAATTCCCAGCACCCACATGGCACTCATGATCATCTGTAATTCCAGTTCCAGAGAAATTTGATGCTGTGTTCTGGTTTCTGCAGACACTGGTACATACATGCAGGTAAATACATGTGCACACATAAATTTTTAAAATAAATTTAGTTATAAGACAAAATAAATAAGATGAGTGTACCAATGCACACATGTATATGAATGTACATATATATGTGCATACATACAAGCACAGGTGCACATACACAGGGCAATTCATGCCATCCCAAACATTTATATAAATATGATGTATAAATATGATGAAAGAAACTTTATATGTAATTATACCCAAATAGAACTAATACATAGGTCATTCAACAACTGAAATAAAAGTTACATGATGCACAAGATACCATTAATACTCACAACTCTGAAGGGATCAAATGTTGAGGTCCACCTCAGGTGTGAGTCTAAGTTTCATTACACAGAGTGAAGCAGGTCAGATAAAGACACTGTTTTATTCACAGTAATAAGTTATGGCATACAGTGAGGTGTACATTGAAAGAAGAGTGGATACATATATACACATACATGTACACATACACATATATGTAATGAAATTGTATTCAGCCATAAGGAAGAATGAAGTTGTATCATTTGCACGGGATTACTCATGACTGGAGATCATCATGTCATACAAATTAAACTAGACTCCAAAAGACTATATCATTTTTTTTCTTTATTTGTGAGTCCTTGACTTTATGTAGTGATTCAACCATGTGTGAATATATGATATGAAAGTAGAAACAAAGCTGTTTGGGAGAACAAAGGAAACATAAGAAAGAGAAAGAGGAAAAGGAAGGGTGCTTGGGGCGTGGCCATGGTATGATATAGACTTGTATGAAGATGTCAGTATAGAAGCCAGTACCTTGTACAATTATTACACTCCTTGGGAATGATGAAGTATGAAGAGACCAATTATAAGAAATATTTTATGGGGTATTCTTATCCTCCTCCATCACCCTGCTGAATGCCTGTCAGTGTGAAAAGAGAAGAAACAGAACAAAGACACACAAAGAAACACACACACCACAAATAAAGAGCAGACAAATTAGTCTTGAAATGTTAATTTCCCCCTTTTCTCTCCATGCCTTCAAAAAAAAGAAAGAAAGAAAGAAAGGAAGGAAGGAAGGAAGGAAGGA